>OZ005653.1:102898032-103148032 GCA_963930645.1 Salticus scenicus
TTATTTTAAACCACTTTATATATATAATAAAAATTAGTAATGAAAAAAGGAGACATATTTCGTACTAAATAAACTGTGTAAAATTCTACAACGTATACAACGCGAAAGGGAAAAGTGAAAAATTCAGACAGCTGTTCGATAGCATTGAGCGTACCGTCATCACTGCACAAAGAAACGAAAGAAAAGTGCTCCTATATAGAATAAGAACATCGGATTTTACGACTGCTTATCAAATAAACATTCTCTGAATAGCGTTTAATTTTATTTGTTGATAAAGCGTTGTAGAATATGCTTTTATTTTTGCTTCTTCATGAACTGAATAATGATTGGTTCAATGCTAAACACTGCAGCATATTTCATTATTCATTCTGGAATTGAACACGTTGAAGTCTTATGTTATAAAAGTCTGCATGCTATTGCAGAACTTAGCATGTTATTACTAACGGCAAAAACAAGACTCTCGTTTTTACCTCAAGGTAATAGCACATGATTTTCGCAACTGAAGAAGAAACGGCACGTCCTTTCGAAATCTTTAATGCTTAATGATGTGTAACCTATGATGTTTTATCTTTCATGGTGTGTAAAGGAGTTTTTTTTTCAAATATTTAACTACAAAGTATTCTTTATTTAAAAAATTTATCCATTTACTAAAAAAATGATTATAATAAATAAATAAAAAAGACACATTTAAAGTATAGTTTTAGAAAAACGAATTACATCATTTTAGCAACTAAATCCATTACCTAACAATGACAACGAGTTTTCACACATGGATAGTAATTGTTTCATAAATCAAATACGAAGTGCATCCAATACTGCTACAAGTAATATATTCAAAATCATTCTCCTTTAAGTCATCAGAAACATACTGAAAATTAAAAGCAATTCGTTTTACGAATTTTGAATTCATACAGACGTTGTAAGATTGCAATTATGGCGAATTCTTAATAAATCTAGTAGAAATAATTGAGGTTAGATTAACTGAAGCATTTCAAAAGTAATTTCTTCTTTCATCGGTTGAAATATTATTAGGCTATAATTAAGATAGGAGCACGAAACAAGATGCACAATCAAAAGAATTTTGAACAGAAATTTCAAAGCTATTTTCGTTTCTTAATTTATTTTTGAATGTGAATTAGGAAAAAAAAAAAGTCATATGAAAAAAGAACCTTTTTTTTAAAAAAAATATTTGTTTCATTTTAGTGATGGGAATTTGAAATACATATATAATATATTTGACCTATTGTAATTAGAAAAATATTAAAAAACTCTTTAAATCTCGTTAAATTTTTTTTATTAAAATCAGATTGTAATTCATATCACATTTACTAAGCTTTTCGCCATCATATCTTGACATCATCGGGTAAAACATTTTTTACAAAAAAGTACAAGAGACAGCATCTTTATATATCCGAGGATCTTGAAACGGTTACAGCGTAAGACAACTTAAACTGAATAAGAAGGGTCGATTTTTTACTTGAATTTTTAGGCTTAAGTTTTGAGATTGATCACGGTAGCACTAGGACTACTTTCTGCGAATTCCAGTAGAAGATTCTTTGGGCCAGGGACGACATCTTAAACAGAACAGGAAAAGTCAACATTTTACTTGGATTCAGGCAAATTGGTTGAGTTCGATCATGGTAACACCAGGATAACGTTCCGCAAATATTAGTAGGAGATACTTTGTTTTAGGACTGAGATAGGAAGTTCCAAGGTTAGAACATGCAACAGACAGCTTAATAATGGATATTAACTGAAAAGATACGTATGCCAATTATTATATTCACATAAGAAATGCCAAATTTTCAGAACAATTGCTGAATCTTTATAGGTATCGGATTTAAAAGTGTTAATAGCTTAAGCCAGAAGTAGGTCTTTATTATTTCGAGGAGCAGTGATTATTTCGGTTTCGAACCATAAAGGTGTATCGCCAGGATTATTATAAATAAATTCAACAAGTTCAGAGCCTTTTTCTTCTTTTACGTTGTGGATGTATTCGTTTATTTTTATCTTGAGGGCACGACGTGTTTCCCCATTGTCGTAAAATAGTTCATCATTAAGTTTAATTTGAATTTTATAGACACCACCTGTGGATCTGTTATAATCACGATCATTAACACATAATTGTTTGGTAGTAAAGGGGGATGTGAAAGGGATTAAGATATTAAATTTACGAAGTATAAAGTGTTTGAAATTTTTATATTCATTGCAGAATGGTAAACTGTTAGTATATTTAATTTTAGTGCTTTTGTTATTACTGTTAATTTTAATATAATATACTTTATTTCTAACTTTACTAATGAATTTTAGATATTAGCTTTATTATACCCAGCATTGTTAATAATTTAATAATTTGATTTAATTATTTACTTGCGTTAAACTTAAAAAAAGTATAATTAATTGCACGAAAAATTTAAGAGTGAAAAAAAGCCAATTTGAGTTCTACAGTTTGAGCAAAAGAAGCAGGGATGGAGGATGGGATAAAAGATTTTTTATAAAAAGCATCGAACCAAATTGTAGAATTGTTTTCACTACGGTGAATAGATAAGTCCAGAAAGGCAAGCGTACGGTTAATTTCAGATTCAAAAGTAAATTTAATGGTGGAAAATTGGTTACTAAAAATATCAATAAAGTTAAAAAGGGAATTTTTGAAAAGGCGAAGAAATAAAAATATCTACATAACATAAACGAATTGTGGGTTTAAGAGTAACGAAAGCAAAAACTCATTCTTCTAATTCAATTAACAGTAAATCGGTTAAAAGAGGGATGAGGGGGGGAGTCCATAGGGGCTCTGAAATTTTGTTTATAAATTATACCATTAAACAAGCAAAACTTATTAGAATTAATCAAATTAAGCTCGTCTAAAATAAAGATATGCAACAAGGAAAGTACATAATTATTTATATATTTTTTGGAAATAATGGTGTGCACCTCGTCTAAATAAATAATTGGGAAAAGAGAAAGGATATCTAAACTGAAAAATATTTCAGATATATATCATTTCTTCAGTTTAGATATCATTTCATATTCATACCACATTGGGCAAACACGTCGTACCGTCACTACAAGAATAAAAGAACACATCTGCAACGTAAAGGAAGAAAAAAGCTCTGCACTCGTTAAATTTATTTTTAATAATTCTGGCACTACTCCTTTATGGTCCAAAGCCGAAATAATTACTGATCGTCGAAATAATAAAGAAGCCATTAAAACTTTTAAATGCGATAATGCAGTTAACTATAATTGACATACCTACCTTTTCAGTTAGCCTCCACTATTAAGATGTCTGCTGCGTGTTGTAACCTTGGAATATCCTGTCTCAGTCCTAAAATAAAGTTGCCCTTACTAATATTTGCGGAACGTAGTCCTGGTGTTACCATAATCGAATTCAACCAAGCCGTCTGAATCCAAGTAAAAGGTTGAGTTTTTCTTGTTTTGTTTAAGATGTCGTCCGTGGCCTGAGACAAAATTTCTCCTACTGGAATTAGCAGAAAGTAGTCCTGGTGCTACCTTGATCGATCTCAACTAAAGCCTAAGAATTCAAGTAAAAAATTTACCCTTCCAATTCAGTTTATGTTGTCTTACGTTGTAACCGTTTCAAGATCCTCGGATATATAAAGAGGCTGTATCTTATACTTTTTTGTAAAAAAATGTTTTACCTGATGATGCCAAGATATGATGGCGAAAAGCTTAGTAAATGTTTTTATAATTTGATTTTAATAAAAGTCTTATAACGAATCTTAAACTGTTTTTAATATGTTTCTAATTGCAATATTAACACGTGGATTATATACGAAATCTAAACTTCTAGAAAATTCGTGTTTTAATATGATCTATTGTTGACATAAAATTAAGTGTAATTATCACGTGACCGCCGGAAATTCGATTACACAATGAAGAGTAAGTGAAATTGTTTGTAGTTTTTGCATACAGTTTTTTCAAAGCCCGACATACATTATTGAATATTTATTTATTAAAAAAAGTGATCGTCGTTGATTTTCGTATTTTATTTATAATACTAATTTCTAATAAATTACAGCGTACTGAATGACATCAATGCCGAATCTTGCCGTGTGGATATAATTTTTCTAGAATCCTTAATGCAAGTATTTATCAAAAAATAAAGTTTTGGGTACATTTTAGTTGCTTTTCTGTAACTTTTAAAACCCGAAAAATTGGGTAACACTTAGACACTCGTTTGGAAAAAATAAATCTCTAGACAGAGAAACAAAATCCGAATATTACAAATGTGTAATGCTGTCAATATTCAAAGTTTAAAAATAAATAAATAGATAGATAAATAAATATGTATTCTAAAGGTTTCTTAAACTATAATAAAAATAAATAAAAATCAAATGATCAATGTTTTTATATATTTTAATACGCCAAATTTTGAAAGAAGAAAGGCAAAATTTTCGTAAAAAGATTTTCTTAAATCAAGTGTAGAAATAGATTGTGTAGAGATATTGTAGAGACAGAAAATAACTTCCAATGAATTCAATTAAATATTATTTTTTTTTCCTATTAGAAATTACATTCAACTGGAAGAACAACATCTCTAATATTATAATTTGTAAACCCAGGATTGACCTTGAAATTAATTAAATATAATTTTCTATAAAATTTCTGATTTCAGTCTCACTTCAGCTGTATTTGGATCTGTGAACACATAATCACTACTTTTAACGATATTTTAATTTTAACATCAAATATAGAATGTACCAGAGGCATCTTTAATTTTTCACTAGAGTTATATGTAGATTTCCGAACTGTATGTATAACAATGGTGTAACTTTTGACCTAATTAAATTCCGCAATATATATATATATATATATATATATATATATATATACATATATATACGTATACTCTAATTAAAAAAAAAAAAGAATAATTTATTTGAAACGCGATCTGAAAGCATGATTGTAACCCCGATGTGGAATAAAATACAGCACATCTTCATTGCGAACTTTTTCAGCAGAACCTCTCGGACACTGGTGAGTTTAGTACGATATCATGATTGGGATTGAACAAACTGATTTTTTTAAACTCGCCATATAAACTCACTTTTAAATATGCTTTTGTATGTAATTATTGTTTTCCGGTCAATAATTGCTTTTTTTTTTTTTTTTTTTTTTTTTTTTTTAGTTGGTATTTCAATAAACGGCTCTAACGATGTTCTTGAAAATTGTTATATAAATCCTCTTCTTTCTCATGTATTACATTGTTATTAGGGAAAAAATAACAGTCACCATTCTTAGGTAGGTCATCTTCAGATTTCTGGAATTTGTGTTTTAAAAAATACCTCTACCATTTTTTCTGTTGTTTTTTACCTCGCTATATGTAAGCTTCGTTTTATATGTCTTTATATGCGTATAAAGTTTCTCTTACTGTAAAAATTTTAGGTTTCTGCTTCTTTAGGTCATTTTTATTTTTTCTGGTCACATTATCTCCCAAAAATGCATATAATGCGTGTATTAGTGGGTAATGGAAGTCCTATGGTTGTTTCATAACAGATATTAACAGATATTTTTGTGTTTTATTAAAAAAATAATAATAATAAAAATATTGAGTGAATCCAATCGATTTTCTGAGCATTAAGTTTTTAACGGTCGTATAAATAAACTAAAATAGGTCGTTAAATAAACAAAAAAGGAAACTGTAATATGGTGTTATTATTTTTCTCTAAGTAGTATGTTGTTTAATTTCACGCTTTTGCACTTGAAATACTTTGAACTAGAGCTGGACGATATCAGCAATTTAATATCGCGATATATCACCAAGTTAATATCGATATTGTTACGAAATTGTAAATAATTGTGTTTATTTTTGCATAAATTCTTTCAAAGAGGCTTAGTAAGTTGATAAAGTGCTAATTTTGTGCATTTCTAGTCGTTTTAGCGTTGAAATAGTCTTATTTTCCCTTAAAAACGCATTAAAAAGCCCCAGTAATGCAGGTTATGGATTTGGCGCCAAATTTGGCGACTTTTCCCCACCTTGGCGATTTTTTTGGCAACCTTGGCGAGAAAATCCTTATATGGGATATACCAAATATGGAAGCTGTAAGTTGATTGGTTGACCACTTTCTAGAGTTTTCTCGAAAAATCTGGGTTCCCTGGAACAGCATATAAGGAGCGCTTCCTCGCCAAGGCAGTCAGTTCAGTTCAGATCTCAGCCAGCTTCGCTAGTGCTTGCATTGCTCTTAAGCCTCTTTGAGAGAGACTTGCTTTATGCGTTATTACTATACAGTTTGTACAGTGGATTTGCTGTTGACAGCTGTTGTTTAAGCTGTGTTTACTGTTTGAATTGAAGCTGATACTTGGTTTATAGACCTGCAATTTTCTGGAATTTTCTGTGAATAAATTACTGAATTTTTGTACGTTTGGCCTTTCATTCTCAGACAACTCACGAACCCCCAAGTACGCAACATTTCTGGTGTCAAAAGCGGGGTTTTGTCTGTGAATGGTGATAACGAAAGCTATGGAACAAGAAATGAAGAAATTTCTAGAAGGACTTACTGCTCAGATGAATGAGTTAAGATCTGGATTGATAGAGAAAATGGAAACAGGACAGGAAAAGATGGAAGCATCGCAAAGAGATATGAAAGATATCCTGAGTCAAGAGATGGAAGAAATGAAGGTAGCACAAGAGAAAATGGAAACATCGCAAAGAGAGTTGAAAGACAGTTTGACCGAATAAATTAAATCTAATCAAGACGAGATGAAGAGAGAACTTTCGACAGTAAAGGAAGTGATTGAAAGAAAATTATCGGATATAGGAAGCAGAATAGATGGAATAGAAGAGAAAGTTTTGAAAATAGAAGAGAGTTTTGAAGAGAAAGCAATGAAGATCGAGGAAAATGTTATGAAAGCAGAAAAGAAATTTGAAGAGAGATTTATGAAGATAGAAGAGAATTTTGAGGAGAAATTTAAAGAAAACTTTGATCAAGAGCTGAAAGGAAGGGTTTCAGAGATAGAAAGCAAGTTTAAGAGAATAGAAGAAGATCTGGAGAAAAAAATGGAAGAAAAGTTAGAATCCATGCCCCAGGAAACTGAAAGGAAAGAGAGAAGAATCCAGAATCAGGAATTTATTAAGCTATCTACCTACGATGGCAGTTCCTCCTGGCATGTATATAAGACGCAGTTGTCCATCGTTGCTGAAGCTAACGGCTGGGACTCTGCCGCCAAGTCAGTCCACTTAGCAGCAGCATTACGGGGAGATGCAGCCGAGATCCTGAGAAATGTTTCTAAAGAAGAAAGGAACGACTTCGAGGCCCTGACTAGAGCACTGGAGCTACGGTTCGGAGAGAAGTGTTCTAAGGACTATAGTCGCCTCCAGCTAAAGTCCCGTTACCAGAAAACGGGCGAAAGTTTGCAAGAGCTGGCAGCGGACATTCAGAGATTGTCACACCTAGCATTCTCAGACTGTCAATCTGATACTCGAAACGACTTAGCTCTTCAGTACTTTATCGATGCTGTTCGGGATCCAGAAATTCAAAAAGCGCTGAGACTTTCCAACATCAGAGACGTAGAATCAGCTTTAGGCTATGCACTTAGGATAGAGGCAGCCCAACAAGCCTCTCGTAAAGACCGCCATACCATAAGAGCAGTCTCATTAAACGATACGCCTGCTGGTGAAAATGACATGAAGAGAAGTATCGAAGAGATCTTAGAGAGATTGCGCAGCCTGGAGAATAAAAAGGAAATAAAGGACCGGAAGATAAAGTGCTGGGGCTGTGGAGGGGATGGTCACGTGAAGAGGAACTGCCCTGTACAGTCGGTAACAGAAGTCTCCGAACACTAGCAAAAATTCCTATATAAAAAAAGTACTCTTAATACAGTTTTGTTAAATAAATCCTTGTCGAAACATGTTCTTAGACTGACTAAGAACAGGATTCGATAAGGATTTATTTAACAAAACTGTATTAAGTGTACTTTTTTTACATAGGAATTTTCGCTAGTGTTCGGAGACTTCTGTTACCGACTGTACGACCAACTATAGGAAATCACCCGTCTTCACCATCACTACAGGGAAACTAAGAGGAGGCCATCTCGCGGGGCGGAGGTTGCCTAAAGTCAAAGAGCCCCAATTTACAGTATTTCATGTTTCATCGATGAGTGGCGGCGATAATGGACTTCACGTCTATGGCCAAGTCAACAACGCCACCTGACGGATGATTCTGGACACAGGAGCCAACGTGACCATCATTAGAACGGATTTGGCTCAAGAACTAAAAGAGAAGATCATCTGGACGCCGCCCTGCGTTAAACTCCAGACTGTGACCGGAGACGAAATCAAAATATACCTAAAAATGAACTTGATCATCACTTTTGGGAATGCCAGTTACCATCATATGGCATATGTGGCAGATATAAGAGATCCTGTAATCATTGGAATTGATTTCCTGAGAAAATTTAACTTTAAATTGGACTTCAAGAATAATGAACTACATTCGAGTTCGGAAGACATAGCTGTGTTCAACACTGAAAATCAAGACATTCAGCGAATATGCCAGATAACAGCCAAGTCTGAAATTTCCATCCCTCCACATACAGAGACAATAGTTTCAGGAACACCTCCTGCCAAGCAATACTTCCGCTATGGACTGATTGAATACCCGAATACAGACAATAGCCCAAGAGGAGTTCTGGTAGCTTCATCTCTAGTTGATCTCTCAAAGAGTACTATTCCTGTGAGAGTCGCAAACATCAGCGATAAGGTCCGGACAGTGAAGAAGGATGAGGTGTTAGCAACCTGCACTCCTGTTACATGCATCAACCGCCCCACACAATCAACGGAATCCAAGTCTTCTGATCAATTAATGACGGAATTACTCAAGAATGCAGAGTTAGGAAAGGAACAGAGATGTGTTGCGGAGAAGCTACTCCAAGAATTTAAAGACCTTTTTTCTCGAACACCTGAAAATGTCGGGAGAACGAACATCACCCAGCACAGAATTGATACAGGAAATCATCCTCCAATCAAACAACATCCAAGAAGACTTCCCTTTGCTAAACAGGAAGAGGTCACTGAACTTCTAAGTGAAATGCAGCACAATGATGTCATCGAGCCATCAATGAGTCCTTGGGCCTGTCCCATAGCACTGGTGCGGAAAAAGGATGGTTCAACAAGATTTTGTGTGGATTATCGTCGTTTGAATGACATCACGAAGAAAGACAGTTACCCTCTTCCCAGAATTGACGACACATTAGACACACTTGCTGGCAATAAATGGTTCTCGACTTTGGATCTGAAGAGCGGTTACTGGCAAGTAGAGTTACATCCTGATGATCGTGAGAAGACTGCATTCACCACGGGACAAGGACTGTGGCAATTTAAAGTTATGCCGTTCGGATTATGTAATGCTCCTGCCACCTTTGAACGCCTGATGGAGACAGTGCTAAAAGGACTTTCCTATGAAGCGTGTCTGGTGTATTTGGATGATATTATCATTGTGGGGCGCACCTTTGAAGACCATCTACGAAACATCCGAAAGGTGCTGGAGAAACTCAGAATGGCTAACCTCAAATTGAATCCAGGCAAGTGTAACTTGTTCCGTCATGAAGTGAGCTACCTCGGCCATATCATCTCTGCCGAAGGTGTGAGAACTGATCCTGAGAAGATCTCTGCAGTCGAGAACTGGAGTCGCCCTGAAAATGTACACCAACTACGAAGTTTCCTGGGGTTATGCACTTACTACAGGAAGTTTGTCAAGGGTTTCTCAAATATTTCCAGACCACTGCACAAGCTGACGGAAGCCAAACAGATGTTCCTGTGGACAGATGAATGTGAAAAAGCGTTCAAGCGACTTAAAGAGGCCTTAACACCATCGTCTATCTTGACATATCCACAGTCCGACAGACAGTTCATACTTGATACAGATGCCAGCCATGAGAGTGTCGGTGCTGTTCTGTCGCAGGAAATTGATGGTCAAGAACATGTCATTGCCTATTGGAGTAAATGCCTGTCTAAACCGGAGCGAAATTACTGTACCACCAGGAAAGAGCTACTCGCCATCGTAAAATCCATAGAACATTTCCATCATTACCTCTATGGCAGGAGATTCCTGCTCCGGACTGACCATGCATCTTTAACGTGGTTGCTCCAGTTCAAGAACCCGAAAGGACAGATTGCCAGGTGGATACAACACCTGCAGGAATATGACTTCGAGATACGTCATCGTAAAGGGACTCTACATGGTAATGCAGATGCCTTGTCACGGAAGCCCTGCTCGGAAAGCTGCAAGTATTGCTCTAGAGCCGAACAGAAATACCTGCCGATAAATCCGGTTGCCTGCCAAGTTACTGTCTCAACACCATCAGATCAAGATCCCGATCCATGGAGTGACGAAGAACTTAGAAAATCCCAGTTGGAAGATCCTGACATAAAGCCAATATTACAGCTGAAGGAGACAACCAGAAACCTATCTGGCAGGACATTTCCAGATTTAGTCCCATTACGAAAAGTTATTGGGCACTTTGGGACTCTCTTCATATCAGAAACGGCGTATTATACAGAGAGTGGGAATCTGATGATGGGAAAAGCTTCAGATGGCAGATTTTATTACCAAGATAAAAAATTCCAGCTGTCTTAGAAAAACTGCATAGTAGCTCTACCGGAGGCCATTTTGGGGTAATGAAGACTCTGCAGAAAGTTCGGGAACGCTTCTACTGGTGCAAGGCAAAGGAGGATGTGGAGAAATGGTGTAAATCCTGTGATGCTTGTGCGGCACGTAAAGGCCCGCAGAAACGAAGTCGAGGAAGACTGCAACGGTATAACGTGGGAGCACCATTTGAACGGATTGCAATCGACATCTTGGGTCCTTTGCCACGGACCTCCAGTGGAAATAAATACATTCTCGTCGTGATGGACTATTTCACCAAGTGGCCTGAGGCATATCCCATTCCCAATCAAGAGGCATGCACAGTCGCAGAAGTCCTAGTGCAGTAATGGGTGTCAAGGTACGGCACGCCCCTACAACTTCATACCGACCAAGGTAGGAACTTTACCTCTGATGTTTTCAAAGGACTGTGTGAACTACTCGGCATAGACAAAACCCGGACAACACCCTTACATCCCCAGTCGGCCGGCATGGTCGAGAGGTTCAATCGTACCATTCTGAATAACCTCTCCCTTCTAGTATCAAGGAACCAGCAAGATTGGGACTTGAAGTTGCCATTGTTCCTGCTGGCTTATCGAAGTGCTGTCCATGAAGCCACCGGCTATACTCCAGCCCAGATGCTGTTTGGACGTGAACTTCGTCTCCCTTGTGATCTCCTGTTTGGTTGTCCACCCGATGCGCCTTCATCGCCCGAGGAGTACATCCAAGATCTCCAGGCACGATTTGAGGACGTTCACAACTTTGCTCGGGAGCGAATTCACATTGCATCGGAGAAAATGAAGACAAGGTACGATCTAAAGGTTACGCAACATGAGTTTCAGGAAGGAGAGAAGGTCTGGTTGTGGAATCCTGTTCGACGCAAAGGACTCTCTCCCAAGTTACAGTGCAGCTGGGACGGACCATACACAGTCTTAAAAAGGCTGAATGGTGTAGTGGTGCGGATCACTAAAACACCTTCATCAAAACCGAAGGTGGTGCACTATAATAGGCTAACCAAGTACCACAAGTAACGGTAATATTAAAAATTAAAAATGTAAATACTGGTAAAATTTGCGCATGCGTAATATAAATATTTGTATATAAATATTTGTACATATTTGTGAATTTTGTAAATATTTGTATATAAATATTTGAACATATTTCTGAATTTTGTAAATATTTCTCACTTGATTTGTATTTCTATTTTATCGTTATATGCAACTTAGTTTTTGTGTTTTAGGTTGTGTAAATTTGTTTAGTTTCGCCTCTTGACCAAGGGTTGCACTGCCCGGGACGTGCAGTCCTTGGGAGGGGGCCAATGTTACGAAATTGTAAATAATTGTGCTTATTTTTGTATAAATTCTTTCAAAGAGGCTTAGTAAGTTGATAAAGTGCTAATTTTGTGCATTTCTAGTCGTTTTAGCGTTGAAATAGTCTTATTTTCCCTTAAAAACGCATTAAGAAGCCCCAGTAATGCAGGTAATGGATTTGGCGCCAAATTTGGCGACTTTTTCCCACCTTGGCGAGAAAATCCTTATATGGGATATACCAAATATGGAAGCTGTAAGTTGATTGGTTGACCACTTTCTAGAGTTTTCTCGAAAAATCTGGGTTCCATGGAACAGCATATAAGGAGCGCTTCCTCGCCAAGGCTGTCAGTTCAGTTCAGATCTCAGCCAGCTTCGCTAGTGCTTGCATTGCTCTTAAGCCTCTTTGAGAGAGACTTGCTTTATGCGTTATTACTATACAGTTTGTACTGTGGATTTGCTGTTGACAGCTGTTGTTTAAGCTGTGTTTACTGTTTGAATTGAAGCTGATACTTGGTTTATAGACCTGCATTTTTCTGAAATTTTCTGTGAATAAATTACTGAATTTTTGTACGTTTGGCCTTTCATTCTCAGACAACTCACGAACCCCCAAGTACGCAACAATATTAATGATATATTGCGATATTTCTTGCAAGAAAAAGATAATAGGTATTTGCTACTTTTTTAAAGACAAATGAACACCAATTTTAATGTATACAGGCGTGGACTGTTTTCTATATATTTTCTGGTATATTACTTCCATAACTTTTTCATTAAAAAAAAAAAAATAATAATAAATAAAATAATAACAATAATAATATTAAAAACAAAAAACTGCATAAAGAATGAATCAATGTTCTGTGATTATTTTAATATATATCATTGCTTTTAAGTATACACTGAGAAAAAGAATGTACCACCTTCCTCTAGAATGAATAAGTGGTATTTTCTAAATCCTTAACTAGAAATATGGATTACCGAGCTATGTGCAGAAGAAACGCCAATAAACTGAATAGACGAAATGATCGAGAATTTCTAGTTTAAACATTTCTAGATGGTGAAACAATATTCTGAATATTCCGGATACTCTGAATCTTTTGTATTGCGAGAAATTCTCGATTATTTTCTAGAATTGGGACATAAACCAAGGTTATAGTTGCTGAAACCCGCCTCTCGTAGTCTCAGTTATTTACAGAAATTTTTAAGTAACTTTTCCCTTGATAATATAGGCAAATGCTCTAGAACTCTAATAGGGGCTTTTAGAACTCGCTTTCCAAGGGGACTAGAATTTAAAGAATGACATGGAACAATTTTTCTTTAGCCACAATTTAGATTCCAGATGTCAGTTACAGAATTTTTTCTCAGTGTACTTGTGTATAATTTGTACTCCATTCTTCCGATTTTCAGCTTTAATTATTTTAAAATAGCATTTTAACAGAGTTAATATGTGATATGGGTTTTTTTTACACATTATATCATAAAAATTACTAATTATAATAAAGTAAAAAACTTAAAAGAAAGGAAACTGTCTTAGAATGTAGATGATTATTAAATTTTTTCGCAGAAATCATCTCTATAATATATATATAAATCAATATCAATGATTCACTTAAATGCGGAGTTTTTAAAAATAAATATTAGTATGCGTTCTGCGCCGAATTTCCACCCCTAAGTATAAAGAAAGCTTATTTACTAGTAGTCATGACAGTCATTGATGTCTATAATTAAAATAAGGAATATGGTTATAATTAAAATAATTTCAGTGACTAAGAAATGCACAGTGTATATACATAGAAATGTTGTTTGTAAACTTTCTTCAGTATTGCCATAGAATAATCTTTCTCGGTTGTAGAGTAATATTTTTAATTTGAAATTCTCAAAACTCATAGGTATTCTAAAGGTCAGTTACCTGCCGTTTTTATTTTTGCATTTACTTAATATACAATTATATATATATTTTTAAATATATATATTGAATTCATATTTGGTAACAGTTTTATAACAATTCGAAATTGTATTATATATATATTGTCAGTATGTAAATAATATGTTAAAAAATAATAATAATAAAATTTTTATGCTGAAGTTTTATTTTGTTATTTAAAATAACTCATTTTGCATTTAAAGCATTAGTATTTTATTTATTTATTTATTTTAGTGCGACAATTTTACCATTTAATTTCAGATTTTTTTTAAAATATTAAGTCAACTCTAGAAAAAACAAACATGAATAAATAAGTAAATATCTAAAAAAAAAAAAAAAAAATGAATGAATATGTAAGTAAATATATTTATTTTTTAGGCGAAAAAAGTATGTAAATGTACAAACTTAAAAAAATAAAAAAATAAATAAAACATTTGAGAAACACAGTGCTAAATAAATAAATAAATAAATAAAACATTTGAGAAAAACAGTGCTAAAGAAATGGAACCGCTTCAGCATAGAACCCTTTGGCAAAATTTAAATTTGGCACCGAAGTAACCCGGATATTTCTTTCCAAAATATTTACTTATGCAATTTCGATAGCCACTTTAAATCATCAATAAATTGACAACAAAAATTTAAAAACCACAATGGGGCCCTTTGCTAATTTTATACCAAAGGCATTTTAAGAAAATAATATAGTAATCGATGCTAGTAAATGAAACAGTGCATGGTTTAATGGAATAATAAGATAAAATAAGTCCAGTCGTACTAAATTAAATTATGTTTCCATAGAATGTAAGCAGAATTTCTTTCTTTCTTTTCTCTTTTATTTTCTTATAAATCTCTTATATTTAAAAAGAACAGCTAAAATAATAATAATAATAATACAATGCTGCACAAAAAATAAAAATGAATAAATAGAATAATAATAAAATGCTCAGTATTATATCATTCTTCAATCGAAAAACTGTCACTATAAAATTTCTGAAGATAAAAATCTATTTTACTAGCAAAACAATGAACTATGTTTATTAAAATACTAGCAGGCATCGCCCGATTCGTTGGTCCCTATTTTTAAATGAATCACTATAATTACTGATTTCTCAAAATTGCATTAATTTTTATCATGTGAAAAAAAAAGAGAAACAAAATCTGATTAGGAAAAATGTCGCACCGGGTTCTCACTGCCTTCGGAAAAATTCCCAAAATGCTCTAACTCTTATTTCTATTATTTTCCCCATTCGCTCCCCCCCCCCTCCCGTCTATCCTAATAATTTTACAAATTCGAAAAATATCCGCAATCGATTTGTAAGTATCAAAAACGTCTATGCACCAGTTTTGAACGATCTATCTGTATTTTTATTTTTTGCCCCCATCTCCCCTCCTAATAACTTTACACTTTCGAAAATATCCTCATTCGACTTGCAGGCCTTTAAAACCTATCTGTACAGATTTTAAACGGCCTAACTGTATTTCTATTTGTTTTTGCCCCATAGTCCCCCCCCTTGCTGCCCCACCTGGGGGGGGGGGTGAATTTCTAAAATTCCAGAAATTGGTTTTTAGATATTTTCATTAGTAATATTTTAGAACAAAAATTTCAAGTATATATATTTCTTTGTTTGACATATATAGGATTATGCGAAATCACGTTTTACGCAAGTGAAATCACGTCCTCTCTCCCGCGCGCCCCGCTTGGGGACCGAATTTTGAAAATTCTAGAAATTAGCTTTTAGACATTTGTATTAGCTATATTTTAAAGCAAAAATTTTACGGATATCTGTTTTATTGTTGAGATATGAAGGATTTTGTGAATTCACGTTTTGCCCCCCTTCCCCCCCTTGGGGGGGGGCGAATTTTGTAAAATCGCTTCTTAGTGGATGCCTAAGTCATAGAAAGAACATTGTCACAAAATTTCATGCTTCTAGTTCCAGGGGTTTGGTCTGGGCGATGATGAATCACCCACTCACTCAGTCAGTCAGGAAGAACGATTTTATATATATAGATTTAATAATAATAATAGAAGTAAACATGTATACGAACAAATTTACATTCTATGATACCGCGCACGAACACAAATTACAGATCGAAATATGTTTGGATATTATTTTACTATTTTCATCTCCAGGATAACCTAAATATTTTTTATTTGCATTTTTTTTAATACCATTTAATATTCCTTTGAACAATCGATGCTACTGCCAACATTAATTTTACATTCAATATTCGAAATCATTCTATTGCGTAAACCGCAAACATATCGATATCGATGAGTGAATGTCAGGCAAACGAGCTTTCGCGATCAAAGTTGATCCGATCAATGTTTCAGAACCCGTAGTAGATATCTCGGATAGGGATATATCGTTTCGACTAACATCAAACATCGAGCTCGATGACATCAAATATCTTTCCTAGTAAACACAACTGTTGATTGTAGATGGACCGCGACATCATTGGTTGATGAAGTTGGTCTGAGGTTGATGAAGCGAAGGTGAAGACAGTGTTTTCGTCTTGAAGAGTAGAACGAAACAGATGGCTTTCAATAAATACTGGTTTATTTTTTTAGTAAACGGTGGAGTAAGCAGTGATATTTTAGAATTTGAGGTTTCGCAGGAGGAAGAGGAAGTATATGCTTTGTAAGAGAGATCGTTTGGAGTGGGGTTATATATTTTTTTATTTTATCAGTGATTGATGGGAGAAAAATAAGAGAATGGGCATTAGTATAAGATATTGCGCGCTCTTTTTCTTCGGGTTTCGTTCGCTGATATTGCTCGTTCGCCCGGGTTTTATTCGGGTTTCGTGTGTTATGCGTGCTAGCGCGGAAGCATAATTCTATTAATCCGTGGTTGCCATTAAAGGTTACTTATCGGCATATAGATTGATAGCGCAGTGCGCACTAGGTAATATTGTTAAAGGGATATATCGGCAGAGCTAGAACTTAAATATTGTTATCAGGATATTAAAAAAAATATCGATATTTGGGGATATATTGATAAATAATCCAGCCCTAATTTGAACACACAGATCGTAATGATAAATAATTTTTCGCTGTGTCTCTATAAAAATGTATAAGAGATAGATTCAACAAATTCTGTACCGTTCCTGCGACTGCGATAGTAACATGTATTTTTAATTTTCAGCTAAATCAGATAAGTTACGTTATCGCAATTTAGACGTTATCGCAATTTAAATCATTTGATCCAGTAAGCTATAATGATAAAGTAATTTTCGTTGTGTCCCTGTAAAAAAATAAATAAGTGTTAGATTCTCCAAAACTCATAGAGTTACAATAACGGTGATCTATAATATACATATCTATACATATAAAAGAGTACTTCCACTCACACACTCACTGACTCATCAACGCACAGCAAAATCTACTGGAGCCACTGACTCGAAACTGGGTCAGATTATAGAACATATAGTGTAAGCACCCCCTAAGAAGCGATTTTGCGAAATTCACCCCCCAAGGTGGTGTAGGGGGCAAAATGTGATTTCACAAAAACCTTCATATCTCAAAGAAAAAAACAGATATCCGTAAAATTTTTGCTTAAAAATATAGCTAATTTAATTATCTAAAAACAAATTTCTGGAATTTTTGAAGTTCGGTCCCCAAGGGGGGAAAGGGGAGAAAACGTGATTTCACATGCGCAAAGCGTGGTTTCACATACTCCTATATATCTCAAACAGAAAAACTGATATCTGTGAAATTTTTGCTCTAATATATAGCTAATACAAATACCTAAAAAATACTTTCTGGAAATTTCGAAATTCAGCCCCCAAGAGGGGAGGAGAGGGGGCAAAACGTAATTTGAAATTATCATTTATATTGCAAACAGAAAAAAATGTATGTGTAAGATATTTTTGCTCTAAAATATAGCTGCCATAAATGCATAAAAACTAATTTCTTTAATTTTAGAAATTCGTCCCAGGTGGGGTGGGAAAGGGGGGGCTATGGGGTACAAAAATAGAAATATAGTTAGACCGTTCAAAATTGGTACAGAATTGATTTTTAAGATCTGCAAGTCAAATGAGGATATTTTTGAAAGTGTAAAGTTATTAGGAGGGTCAGAAAGGTGTGTGGGGGGGAAGGCGGAGGGGCAAAAAAATAAAAATAGAGTTAGACTGTTCAAAATTGGCACATAATGGTTTTTGATACCTACAAATCGATTGCTTATATTTTCGAATTTGTAAAGTTATTAGGAGGGGCAGTAGGAGGGGACGGAGGGGCAAAAAATAAAAATAGAGTTAGGTCGTTCAATATTGGTACATAGAGGTTTTTGATACTTACAAATCGATTGCGGATATTTTCGAATTTGTAAAGTTATTAAATTGGTACATGGAGGTTTTTGATACCTACAAATCAATTGCGTATATTTTCGAATTTGTAAAATTATTAGGACAGACGGGAAGGGGAGGTGAAAGGGCAAAAATATATAAATAAGAGTTAGAGCGATGAAAATTAGTGTTGTTAGGTTTTCAGGCCCGATAAATCGATTGCGGATATTTTCGAAAGTACAGAATTATTACGAAGGGCGGGAAGGGATCGGACGCAGGGGTAAAAATAAAGAAATTCAGATAAATGTTGTAAGTTAGTATTGTCTATACATATAAAAGAGTACTTCCACTCACTCACTCACTGACTCATCAACGCAGAGCAAAATCTACTGGAGCCACTGACTCGAAACTGGGTCAGTTTATAGAACATAGAGTGTAAACATCCCCTAAGAAGCGATTTTGCGAAATTTGTCCCCCAAGGGCGTGTAGGGGGCAAAATGTGATTTCACAAAAACCTTCATATCTCAAAGAAAAAAACAGATATCCGTAAAATTTTTGCTTTAAAATATAGCTAATATAATTATCTAAAAATCAATTTCTGGAATTTTAGAAGTTCGGTCCCCAAGGGGAGAAAGGGGGCAAAACGTGATTTCACATGCCCAAAACGTGGTTTCACATACTGCTATATATCTCAAACAGAAAAACAGATATATGTGAAATTTTTGCTCTAATATATAGCTAATACAAATACCTAAAAACTAAGTTCTGGAATTTTCGAAATTCAGCCCCCAAGAGGGGAGGAGAGGGGGCAAAACGTGATTTTAAATAATCCTTTATATTGCAAACAGAAAACAATATATGTGTAAGATATTTTTGCTGTAAAATATAGCTCCCATAAATACATAAAAACTAATTTCTTTAATTTTAGAAATTCGTCCCAGGTGGGGTTGGAAAGGGGGGCTATGGGGTAAAAAAATAAAAATATAGTTAGACGGTTCAAAATTGGTACAGATAGGTTTTAGAGACCTGCAAGTCAAATGAGGATATTTTTGAAAATGTAAAGTTATTAGGAGGGTCAGAAAGGTGTGTGTGGGGGGAGAGGGAGCGGAGGGGCAAAAATTAAAAATAGAGTTAGACCGTTCAAAATTGGTACATAAAGGTTTTTGATACCTACAACTCGATTGCGGATATTTCGAATTTGTAAAGTTATTAGGAGGGGCGGGAGGAAGGGATGGAGGGGCAACAAATAAAAATAGAGTTTGGTCGTTCAAAATTCGTACATAGAGGTTTTTGATACCTACAAATCGATTGCGGATATTTTCAAATTCGTAGAGTTATTAGGATAAACGGGAAGGAGAGGTGAAAGGGCAAAAATATATAAATAAGTGTTAGAGTGCTGAAAATTAGTATTGTTAGGTTTTAGGCTCGATAAATCGATTACGGATATTTTCGAAAGTACCGAATTATTACGAAGAGCGGGAAGGGATCGGGCGCAGGGGTAAAAATAAAGAAATTCAGATAAAATGTTGGAAATTAATATTATTAGGTTTAAAAGCCCGAGAGAATGACTGCGAGTATTTTTTAAAGTCTAAAATAATTAGGAGTGGCGGGAACGGTAGGTAAAAAATCATGCGATCCTTGCGCGCCTGTATGCGCTGCCACAGGCAGTGGTGGCTCGAACCGATTATTCCAATGATGGGAGAATTTTTTTTGTTTTTTTTTTTTTAATTTTTTTTATGTTTTTCCCTTACGATAATATAGTGATTCATTAAGAGGGCTGAACATAAATGCGCGCGCTCAGCGCACAATTGCCTGCGCTCTGCTACATTTTTTCCAATCACATTTCTCTCTCTCTCTCTCTCTCTCTCTTTTTTTTTTTTTTTTTTTTTTTTTCGCATGATAAAAATTGACGCAATTTTGAGAATTCATTAACTATAGTGATTCATTTAAAAATAATGACCAGCGAAGCGGGTGTAGCCTGCTAGTATATACATAAATCTTTACTTCATTCGAATATGGCGTTTAGATTTGTCATCGCACTTTAAATAATTTGAACCTATGGGCCATAGTTAAGCTAGTCTAAGAGAACGCATCCGATAAGAATACATAAACCCAACAGTCATGATGTTATATCTGATATGCGTCTAACTTCAGTGTTATTTCGAAGAACAAGCCAGTGGGAGGTGTTGTACGAATATATATATATATATATATATATATATATATATATATATATATATAAACACTTACAAAATCACACAAATTACTCAAGTTTAAATATTTTTACATGTTTTCTTAAATATTTACAACATTTTGGAAGTATTATTGTGATAAAACTACAAATATTAAAAACAAAAGATTATTCGGTTCGATCTGCTAGAAAGTATCTTAAACGTCACAGTGACAGCGATTCAGGTCGATGCCAAAAGATGGCGTTGCACTTCGTTTGATTAGATAATCGTCAATGTGTGCAAAAGTACTCACTTTTGTATGTTACAAGAGTACACGCGTGCTTTTACGCGATTTTTTTTTTTTTTTTTTATAATTTTTACATGCATCGTAATCTTTTTTATTTTTATTTTTATTTATTTTATTTATTTATTTATTTATTTATTTTTAGCAGGATGTCTAAGCAACAAAGAAGTCTTTGTACTCCAGAACAATTGCTTGTTGCCAAAACGCGCATCGAGGAAGGCGAAAGTAAGATAACTGTAGCTAAATCACTAGGAATGCATGATGACGTTTTGCGAAAAAGATTTAAAAAATCATCTCTATCTATTTTTATTTTAGTACAGCTTGAACTTTAATTGCGTACTCCTAGACCAGCCAACCCTAACGATAAAGAATTTTTCTTGTGTCTCCGAAAAAAAAAAATCCTAGATTCGCAAAAATTTTAAAATTTAAAATTCAAAGATTTCTTTAAAATTCTTTCGTCGGCCTAGCCGTTCGGAGTTTTCCGTGGTTTTCTTCGAAACATGCGTAAATAGGAGATAGGATCCCTTAGAAAGACAACACGGAAGGCACCCCCTCAGGCCAAGGATCATAGAGCAGCAGTCAATTGGCCTTATTCCCCAACACCAACACCGGAGGCATACCATCACAATTAATCATAAAGCGAAGGAGATCGAGAAAAATAAGAAAATTTACAGGGTTCAACAACAGGTACTTGGCAAATTGTAAATTTTGGTATTAATTCCTGTGAGAAGTCCGAAGACAGGTCATTCCAGTTTCGATCCTCCAAAGGAAAAGAAACATTTAGGAATCGTTTTATAAACATTTCAGAAATTTCGGAATTAATGCGTTTTTTCATAATATGTTATTATGTAGAATGTCTTTCATTTGTTCTAACGACAGGTTTATGTTTTCGACATGTCATTTTTAAACATTCTAAAAATATGGAGATTAGATTTTCCACCTTAATTATAAGAGATTAATTTATATATATTTATTCACTTTGTTAGCCGAATTACTTACGTGCAAAAATGTCTCTCGAAACTTTTCAAAAATTTTTGTGAGTTTAGAAACTTTAAGAAGCTTTGAAAACTCCTATCGCGCACAAAAATATCGGAAACTATATCTATATTTGATGCTTTAAAAAAGGCTGCCACTCTTGTAAATAAATAAAAGCAATAAAATCTACAAAAGTTTTAACAACATCTTTTAGTAAAAAATATTGTAAATAAAATTTCCAGCTTCACTGAAATTTATTATTTTGTTATATATATATATATATATATACATATATATATATATATTTGTATATCCATTGCCGCTTTATATTAGTATCTTTATATGTCATAAGAAAATTTAACTTTATTTATCAAAGATAAAAAAAGAAAAAAAAAAAAAAACTTTTATTTATTCTTTTTCTCCTTATGTCCTTATGTTATGCTTGTTAATGGCTCGTCTAGAAAACTTGCAGTATTTTTTTGTAACTTGGATTGATTCCAAATGTCTAAAGGCCGTATAAACTTTTCTAAAGTGAAATCCTCGGGAAAATAACAATATTGTTTTCCATTGATTAAGTTTAATAGGAGAAATATTTCATTTAATATACCTCAGCTATTATGAAAAGGGTATTTTTGATAAAAGAAAAAGTATGAGATTTTTTAAAATTAAACATATACCCCTGTTCAAAAGTTTAGCAAAGATTACAAACGATCTTTTTTTTTTTTTTTTTTTTTTTTTTTTTAATGTATGTATAACTTTATCTCTTTACGAAATGTTCTCAAACATTGGATATGTAAACAATAGGTTAATCTCCGTATTTCACAGTGAAGATTAGATTACAACTTTAATTAAGAGGCTTAGAAAAAATTGAGCAAAATAAATAATTTTGGCTATCATCCTGCATCATTAAGTTGACAAAATGATGTGTAACTGTTGGGTATAATAACAAAAAACCTATACAATTTTTGGATACATTTATAGAACCATAGCATGTTAAATAAAGAAGATATAAGCATTAATTTAAGAGCATGAAAAGTATTATTTTTACTAAAAATAAGCAGTGTTTTCTGCACAAATATCACCACTTTCAGATAAATTGAAAAAAACACTTTTGAAACATTATACTGTAAGCAGAATTTAAATATACACACAATTGCCAATAAATTAGAAACCTGTAAGAGTTTCTACAAATGCTCCCTGGCTTCGAAGTTATGCAAAACCTGTTACAAACCTTTGGGAAATGTCCTGCTTGAATGGAAGTGGTCCCCTTTTTTTACTTGAGGATAATAAAAAATCCATGCAGCACCTGAACACATTGTTAAATTTATAGAATCCCTCAATGTTACATTCTTATTCTGAAATTATCGCATTGTGCTCGATAATGCAACCATACATCGTGGCAGAATCATTCGAGATTGGTTTGGTGAACACCAATCTGACATCTAACATTTTCCCTAAATGCCGCAAAGCCCGGATCTTAATCTAATAGGGGGACATGTTTGAGCCAAGTTGCAAAGGAGTATCCGTCAGCAACCTCCTCTTCCATCCAATATACACGATATTAAAGTCTGCGTAGCCAATGTATGGTAAACTCTGCACATAAATGCACCCCAGAAACTTGTAGAATCGCTACCTACACGAATACTGGCTGTTATTCATGCAAAAAAAGGTCCAACGTGCAAAAGAAGGTCTAATAAAATATTAATTTGAAGGTTCCTTATTCATTAGCCAGTATGAATATAATATATCTCAAAAAATATGAGCATTTTTATGAAAAGTTTCATAGACATCGCTTTGTCCATTTCGAAATAACCCTAATTTTTTCAGTATGTTGTAATGGGCCAGTAAAGGATTAACAACGTACGCATTTTTTTTCTGAATATGAGGATATTTCCAATAGCATTTTCTCAACGGAAAATCATTAACTCCAAACTTTCATGTAAACTGTATTTTTACCAACGTCGCAAATGGCCTTTAAATGTTTAACAACGAACACGAAATTTTGTGAAGATTAAAATAATTCCAATTATTTATGCAACCCCAAAAATTCATCAAGCTCCCTGTACCTATTTATGAGTAGACCCAATTTCTGTCATATGTTGCAATTGACCGATAAATTGTTAATTAAGAACGCAATTTTTCTGAAGATGAGGCTAAGTCCAATCGCTTCAGCACTCTCCGAAGAAACTTAATCCCAAACTTTCATCAAAATCGCGATATCCATTTCAGAATACACCCATACTCTGCTATGTGTTGCAATTGGCCGGTAAATGGTTAACTGCCCCACTAAAAATAATCTCAAGATATTCAGAAGATATTTTTAGAGAAAATCTGCAGAATATCTTAATTTATTTGGCCCATTCTTAAGAAAATTTACAGAATTTCTTTATAATGTCTTCAATATTTTTGAAGATATTTTATAGAAAATGATAAATCTTCAAAATATTTTAAAATATTTGAAGAAAGTCTTAAGAAATTACTATTTTTTCAAGAATATCTTCGGATTATTTTTAGTGGGGTGTGAACGCTAATTTATCTGAATATGAGATATAATCGTTTTTTCTCATCAAAAAAGCCTAACTCCAAACTTTCATAAAAATCGCTTTGTCCATTTCCGTGTAGAGCCAATTTCTGATATATGTTGCAATTCACCTTTAAAGGATTAACAGCGACAACGAATTTTTATGACGATGGGGATAATTCCGTTTGTTTAAGCATCCCGAAAAGCACTTAACGCAAAACTTTCATCAATATCCTTATATCAATTTACGAATACACTCAATTTATTCCATCTTTTGCCATTGGTCGATAACGGGTTAACAGCAAACGAAAATTTTTCTGAAGATGGTAGTAAGTGTAATATATCTAAAACACTTAACCCCAAACTTTAATCAAGATCCCTATAACCATTTCGGAGTAAACCCGATTTCTGCGATACGACACAATGGGCCAATAAAGGGTTAACAGCAAACACGAATTTTTCAGAAGGTCAGAATATATCCAATTCTTTTTAAACACTAAAAATGTCCTAACCCCAAATTTGCATTAAAATCGTTAAAGTCGTTTCGAAGATCACGAAAACAAATATATAAAACAAATCACCTGGTTTACTTGTTTAATATAAGAGGATGAATTCGTCAACTACAACCTGCTTATGATTTTATGAATTACATTCTACATGCAAATATGTCGACAACGTTCACAAGAATGTCATTCAGTGTTTTAAATAGTTCTACTGTCTTTAAATTTTACCATACATTTCTTTATTTTTACAGAAATATCTCATTTTGAATTCAAATAACGCTTGTTATAGGCATAAATAAATTCTCACTCACACACGTGTGCACACACACTGACATACGTGCTCACAAACGCACAAAGACATATATATACACACACTTCAATAAAGTAGAGACGCGTTGGTTTTTAGCCTGATACGTAGAAAAAAAAGACATGATAACAGAAATCTAATTTTAATAAAAAGCTTCTGAAAATGCCGTAGTAAAACATCAATTTTGAATCACGGTGCTCCCCCCCCCACACACACACACACAACAGTTAGCGGACCCTTCTGTGTTAGCCTTCTTGGACAGGAGGTTTTTTATTAGGAGAAAGGTATAACAAATTTGTTGAATCTGACCTAAAAAAAATAAATTAATATTGGAGGTAACCCCCAAAAGAAAAACGTTAAATATCTCAAGAACTATTGTTGGGATCTTCGTGCAAATTTGTATCTAGGCTATTTTGATGCTCTAGGGCCGTTTTCTGTTGTCAAATTAGAGGGATAACATTCGAATTTATAAAGTTGGACCCATTTTTAAAATGTAGACGACACCCTATGTAATTTTTTCGTGATGATGATGTCGTGTCTATGAAAGTGCAATTAAATGGCTCCGAAGCTGTCGAAGACAGCTTTAGCAACCTCGACAGCCCTATCTGTATAAAGTAGGTCTACTGGGTCTTCAAAGCCGATATTAAGAAGTTTGGCCTGGATTGCTGGGCAGCTTAAGATGTGTTGGGGAGACAGTGGGATGTTGTCTGGGCAGTGAGGACAAAAGTTGGTGTAACTACGCTGCCCGTCCTCAGAAATCCTCATCCCCTTTAAATTGTTTGTCCTCAGTCTGGTTAAAATAGTTGATAAGGCTCTATCACAGTTCAATTCCGGAATGGAGTTTCGTTTAACTTGTTGACCGATTAGTCTTCGGCCAGCGACGGCATTGGCGTCAACGAGGGTTAGACATTTGGATGACTGAGGAGAATTACGTGCAGCCTTTGCGAGCTCATCGGCCTTCTCATTACCGAAAATATTTACATGAGCCGGTATCCATTGCAAGATGCAGGAACCCTGGGCAGCAATGATTTTGTTTGTGAGCTCAATGATCTGATGGCTGAGTTGACATTTGCCCTTCTGGATCGCTTGCAATGCTGATCTGCAATCAGAGAATATGATGATGCCTTTGGAACTCTGGACCTCCTTAGACAGATAAAATCTCCAGAGCACATTTGATGGCGACGAGCTCGGATGTGTAGTTGGAGGCGATTTTCCCAACAGGAATACCGTGGCATTCCTGCGCTCCGTCTGGTTCAATGAAAAAGACACCTGCTCCTCCTCTATCGAGATTAGAGTCAGAAGAGCCATCTGTGTAGGCGATCGTCAGATCTTGATTTGAGGTCGTGAGTACTTCAATGGTATGGTCGCCTTTCTCTTTAATTATTGTGGTGGGATCTTTCTTGGTGCAAGGTTGTAAGAGATTTAAATAGATTTTTGTTTGGTGGAGAGGGCACAGGATGTTGTAAGGCTCTTTGGAAATTTTGAAGGTCTCATATTTGAGGTTGATATCATTCCTGATATCTTGGTCAAGTTGGAGGGTCGAGGATCTCTTCAGCCTGCAATTTCCACTCCACGCTCTAAAGGTTCTACTTGAGATATGGCGATCAGCAAGGGTTTGGATTTTGTTGGTAAATTTAATGGTTGTTAATTTTCTTCTGCTTTCCAAGGGGGCAAGGCCACATTCCTTTTCAATTTTGATGTTATTCGTTGATGAAACAGCTCCAGTGATGATTTTTTTTCGTATATAGTACAATAAAAGTAGATATAAATTCTTGACGATTAATGCCTACTGCATGTTTCTGCGATATTGAGATACGTAAGGCGTTTCTTTTTTTTTTTTTTTTTTTTTTTTTTGACCGGCTGTACATACAGATGTCACGAAATATCGAGTAAAATCGTAGATGATTCTGACACGGGAGCTCGTATTATGACCAAAGTAGCAGGTGTACAACTGAACATCATGACAGACACCAATATCAATTTGCAACATTTTGCGCTTATTCAATTTTGAGTTATACGAGATAAAACATCAATTTCAAAAATCGGGATTACTATACTTTATTATACTTTGTATAAGGAAGCAAAAAGCAAGATTTTTTATATTATTTAACTAGCTGGAAACCGTCGAATTCGACGACCACTTTATTGACCGTAATGTTTCAAAAATCGTCGCATCATTATTTAAATGTATTTCATGTTAAAACATCTAATATAATTTACAACATTTCACTTAAAAAAAGAAAGTCGGCAAAATGCTTATAAATAGAAATACTGTATATAACATCACTTTCTACAAAGTACTGTCAAGGTGACGTCAAACTGACTCGAAATAAACAGATGCTATCTTTTATTTTCTGTTTCGTTTAATACGACTATATGTTAGCTGACCCGTCCGGCGTTGCCCGGGCCCATGATACTTTAAATGAACCTGAAATTTGTATTATTTTATACCTTTAACTCGATTTTGTTTGAATTTCTGTTTTTAAATGAAAGCATCACGAAAAAAATAATCATCTGCAACAAAACAATTACCTCGAACCGAACGAAACTCTGCCTTGTGACCCCGGTGCTTGCGGCAGCGCATACACGGGACGCTAACAACATAAAAAAATCCCAAAAATTAACCTGGAACCGAACGAACCCGCCCGGCAATGCCCGGGCCCATGATAATAACATGAAAGGAACCTTAAATTTGTATGATTTTATATCTTTAACTCGATTTTGTTTGAATTTCTATTTTTAAATAAAAACATCACAAAAAAAATAATAATCATCTGCAACAACAACAACAACAAAAAAAAATACCTCAAACCGAACGGAACACGAGCTCGTGATCCCGGTGCCTGTGGCAGCGTATATGCGGGCCGTTCATAACATGAAAAAATTCTCAAAAATTAACCTTGAACCGAACGAACCTCTGTCTCGTGTTTCTGCTGCCTGTGGCTACGACACCGTATAGCAGGCATGCTACGCACGCGCTGCAAAATCCACTTTCCTCCACCAGGGGGCTCATTATGTTGTATACGAACGTCACAAATCGTCTTGAATTTCCAAGACCTTTCAAATAAGGAGTCACGTGGTTGTGTCAACTGCAAAATCTTTAATTGCACTTTCCACCGCCAGGGAGTACAGTGTGTTCTGTACGAACATCACCAACGGTCAAGAAATACCAAGACATTTAACATAATATGTAACATGATAGGGTGTACTGCAAAATCACCTAGTTACAATTTTAACCACCAGGGGGCGCACTATATTGTATACAAACATCCCCAATCAACATGAAATTTCAAGACCTTTATCACCAATCGCATTGAATTTCCAAGACCTTTCAAATAATTTGTCACATAGTAGTGTCAACTGAAAAATCCTTTAGTTGCATTGTCCACCGCCAGGGTCACAGTGTGTTCTGTACGAACATCACCAACGGTCAGGAAATACCAAGACCTTTAAAATAAGGTGTGACATGATAGGGTCTACAACAAAATAACTTAATAATAATAATCACCAAATAATAATCAACTCAAATAATAATCACCTTCAGGGGGCACCCCATACTGTATACAAACATCCCCAATCGACATGAAATTTCAAGACCTTTAAAATGAGGTGCTACATGTGTGGATCTAGAACGGATTTCCTTCTAAAACTAATTTCCCCCCTCCCTCCCTTCAAATCTACTTTCCCACTTTTCCCCTCCTTTAAAAATGAAAATTCCAAAATCGGAGATACTGATTTTTTAGTATTCGAGTCTAGTCCCTCCATGTACAATTTCTTCATCGTGAAGTAATTTGGAGCTGAGTTAATCTCGTAAACATGTTTTTAACCCCTGCCCCCCCCCCCCCCCCCAGGAGGGGGAACCGTTCGACCTTTTTTTATTTTTCTCTTTTCATAACACATCTACAGACCAAGACCTTTCTTTAAACACCTCAACCAAATTTTTACACCTAGCCGTTCTCTCAATTTAGTGGAGACAGACAAAATCACGTTTCAAATTAATATATAGATAAATAATAAAGAATTACTTAAGAAAATGGTAAAATTTAATAAAATGAACATTTTTTTTATCTTATTTATAAATGCTTATTATAAATACTCTATTTATATCAAAAGCCATCTGGTATGTCACTCACAGGACTCTCTCTTACCCTGCATTTCAATATTATTATAAAGATAGATTGCATATCATTTAGGATTTTGCTATGAACATCCCTGACAATGTATTATTTAATTTAAAAATTTCGTATGTTATTTGGAATTTACGATTTAATTAACATGGCTAAATAGGGCAAAGTTGAGCATAAACGTGTATTTTGAAGATCATAAATATATCAGACAACTTCAAAATAACATTTATGATACTTGTTTGAACGTCATCGACTACAAATATTCGAATAAGAAAATTTCGGAAGATATTCGAAATTTAAGATTTTTTCAACATAACATAATTGGGTGATATTTTGTATAAATATGACACTTTGCGGATTGTTGCATTGGAAATAGTAGCATGAAAATAAACTACATAATTGATCCCTAAAAAAAAAAAAAAAAAAAAAAATAAATAATAATAATAATAATAATTGGTTAGAATAAGATAAATATATTGAACTGAATGGTGAGTAGCCTATTAGGCAGGTATTTTATTCTATCACTGTTTCAAGCGATTGCTCAAATTAATTTCTCTTAATATGAATATTATATGTCTTACACTAAGAAATTTATGAGAACATACATATGGTGGGGAATTTAGCAGAGTCCACCTATGTCAACAAGATTATACATATATATGTAAATTTTTACTTTCTCGTTCCTGTATAAGATAGATGCAGAGTTATCTTCGAGTTTAAAAGTGAGATTTTGTTATGTTTGCATATTTTGAGGTCCCCTGAATCCGAAAATATGTTTTTTTTACAATTGGTCTGTGTGTTTGTATGTATCTCTTGTGTTTCTCATCAGCATAGGTCATGAACAAGTAACAGTGGTTAGTTCAAATATTGTATTCTGAATCTGTATTATATCAGGTTTCTACTTGAAAACTTTTATTGAAATCGGACAAATGGTTCGCGTACGAAGTCCTACAAAATTATATAAAACACCGTACGTGTTCACACATTGGACAAAATTTCTCGTAAGTACAGTTTAACATCTTTTGAATGCACACCCACAAACACACAAAAGAATAAAAATCGGCATACATCTTTATATGCAAAAAAATATTTCGCATCTATTATTGTATAAAATCTGCTCGTCTTCTTTTAAACATGATTACATAAAAAATTCTGATAGAAATTCTTCACTGAGAAATATTTGAGAAATAACACATTTTCCAAAACTGTTTTGAAGTGTTGCTTAAAATGAAGTAGAAATAATCATATGCGAGACATCCTATGTTACACCTTAAATTGTAATCAAAGTCGGTTGATATAAAGTCGTTTGAGTTTCACACCATATAACTTAATTTCATTGTTGAGCGTTTTATCTTTAATTTTTTTACGTATTTCTTAAAGTTTAAATTTATAAATCTGGTGCAATGAATTTTTATTTTTATTACATTTTATAATTTTAATAAGTAATCTACTATTACTCATTTATTAACTATTAAATTAAGGAATCAAGCAAATTTGGTGTGAATTAATGCATAAAACAAAATTTATTACAGTAATCACGACGTATCACTTATCATTTGTTAAAATGTAAGCGTACTTAAGTTACGTCTTTTATTTATTTATTTATTTATTTATTATTATTATTATTATTATTTTATTTATTTATTTATTTTTTTTTTTGCTTTAATTTTGATGTTTATTTTCGTACATTTTTTTCTTTTTTAATAAAACTATTTTATAAATAAGTCTGTATATTCTTTAATTTATACGGGGTCTGATCAAAAATACGGTGAAAATTTTTTTTTATACAAGCAAGAGCTAATTTTACATGCATTTGAAGTAATAAGTTCAATAGACTGATTAGTTGAGATAATCTGTGTCAAATTTGAACAAGTTGTAATTTGTCTGTCGCCTTCTAGAGGAAGAATAGTGAGGTCGTGTTTACAATATCTGTCTCACATCAAGAATTTTGAGCAACGCTCTAATATTAAATTTTGTTTTAAGTTGTAAAAAAATGCCAATGAAGCTCATGAAACGTTAAAATTAGTGTACTGTGATAGTATCGTGACTATGAAAACTGTGTCTAAGTAATATGAGCGATTCAAAAGCAGAAATCAATCGGTTGAAGGCGAGCGATAATCAGGACATCCTTCGACTTCAAAAACAGATGAAAACGGGAAAAAAGGTGTAAAAATGATTCGTACAAACTGACTATTGACTATTCGGGAGTTTGCCGACGACCTGAACATCTGAAATGTGTCCGTGCAAAGCATTTTCACCGATAATTTGCAAATAAGAGGAGTCAGCGCGAAATTTGTTTCCAGACATTCGAATGACTAATAGAAGGAAACCCGTGTGCAAATTTGCATGGAGTTGAAGAAACGCCTTGTAGCAGATTCGGACTTTCGGAATTCCTGCAGATTCGGATATCCAAAATTGCATAACCATGACCCTGAAACGTAAATGCAGAGTTCCCAATGTAAATCGAGTGGCTCACCACGCCGTAAGAAGACACGTCAGTAAAAGTCGAATGTGAAAAACATGGTATAGTGAGGGCATTGTGCGATCAGAGTTCGTTTCAAGGGAAACGGCTGTAAACTCTGAATATGACAAGAGCTTTTTACAACGTTTGTGAGGAGATATACGAAGAAAAAGACAAAAAAAAAAAAAAAAGGCCAATGACTTGCTGCTTCTTTACAATAACTTGTCGTGTCACACCTCACTTCTGATTCGTTACCTTTTGCCCACAAAAAAAAAAAAAAAAAAAAAAAAAAAACTTTATGTTTGTCCACATCAACTTTACACTCCGGATTTAGCACCATGTGATTTCTAACTCCTCCCATAAGTAAAATCCTTGTTAAAAGGAAATCGTTTTGACACAATTTCCGAGATTGAAAGAGCCATGATGGAGTAGGTCAAGGCCCTTCCAAAAGAAGCCTTCCAGAAATGCTTCCAATTAACGTTGGGATAAGTGTATCGCTAGCAAAGGAGAATATTTATTTGAAGGAGAATGAATAAAATTTGATTTAAGCTTATTACCTTGTACATAATAAAAAAAAATTCACCGTATTTTTTTTTTTTTTTTATCAAACCTCGTAAAACTGTAATTCTAGTGCATTTAATAATATTTTTTTTTCTTATTTTATTACTTTACGAATTTGTAACAGTAGATTTATTAAAATAATATTAATTATCAGCAGAATATTAAGTACATATCTATTTTGTAATTTACTGAAAGAAGTTCAAGTGAGATACGCTTTATTTTTAAAACAATATAATTTCTAATCTTTTAGCAATATGTATACGAAAGTTCTAAGGACTTGTTCAGAACAATGATATGATGTCCGGTGGGACTTACCTAATAAAAATAATTATTATTTTAATAACAACAATAATCAATTTTTAAATACGTTTACTTTAGAGATGATTGACGAGGTTTAAATTTCAGTTTTGAAGTTCGTTAGTTTAGAGCACCGCTCTACGTTCTTTTTTTTACTTTCTCTTACCCACAAGGTAGAGAAAGTATTGTTTTTAGGTCATATTTTCGAACGCGAGATTTTGTTATATTTACACGTTTTGAGGTCCCCTAAATACGAAAATCATGTTTTTAGCAAATGGTCTGTGTGTATGTCTGTGTGTCTGTATGTCTGTGTGTGTGTCTGTGTGTGTGTCTGTATGTGTGTCTGTCTTTTATCAGCATATCTCAAGAACAAATTATGGCAGAAAGTTCAAACTTGGTATTCTAAATGTGTATCATATAAGGACGCTACAGTAAGCTTTTCGTTAAGATCAAGCAAATGGTTCGTGTACAGGGACAATCAAGAGAATTCTAATACATTACGTCTATGGGGGAAATTGCAGGAAAGTAGAGTTTAACGTCTATAGACTGCACTAAACCAAATGAAATGAATATATATTTTTTGTAATAGAGAAAGTTAACTGGGAAAAAAAAATTGTGTATGTAGGAGCCTCGCCTCCCCCCCCCCCCTGTGGGGGGAGGTTCCCCTCGAGAGGAGTAAATTTTCGAGATGGGTATCTCTCAAAAGAGCCGCCAATACCTTTAAAACGAATGGTTGAACCATCGATCTGCGATAATTTAAAGCAAAGTTATCGATTTTTTTTACTTTTAACGAAAAAAAAACTTTTTTTAAATATTGAGAATAAAATGGAATTTTTTTGGACATTTGGTGTTATACTACTTCTCTAATATGGAAATCGTCTGTCTTATCATAAAATATAATTTTTTTAATAATAATTTTAATAAATTATTTTTTAAAAAGAAAATTATTTTTTAATAACCGAATTAAATTCTATATAAATGTAGGTGCATTAATGAAACGGGGGGTTGAGGGGGCGGTAGCCCCCCCTCACACAGAACTAATTATCATATAAAACTCTTCAGAAGCCTAATATGAATTATAACAGTACTCGTTATCTTACCTATTAATCTGCAAGCTGTATTTATAGTATTAAATTTCAGGGTAAGAGAAAGTCGTGTGAGTGACACACCAGATTATTTTAAACTATTTTCGCACATAAAATCTCATTAGACCGAGACTTAGAGTGGATACAGAAATACTAAAAGCGAGAGGAATGGGGATGACCGTGATTTTTAATCGTGATTCGAACCTGAAAAGAAACAAAAAATCTGCTTTTAAAAAATTGATATTTTTGGGCTATTATATATTTTTTATATATTAATAATAGTTTTATAAATTTTCCTTCCCTGACAATCTAATCAATTAATAAACAAATATTTCAAATAACAAGGCATTATGTATTTCGAAGTTAGTTTAATATTTATTATATAGTTTTAACTTCATGTAACATTAATATTAGGTAGGATAAGTAAAACCAATGTAATAATCTGAAGTATTTTTCTAAATTCAATAATAAATAGATAATTATAGATATTTCGAATAAAAATGTTAAATATATTAAGCGTGATTTTGAATCAATACCGAAGCAAATAGATATTAAGCTTAATATATACATAAAACTATTTTCTTTCTTCTCTTTATCATCATAAATTTTAATTATTTTTCCTTACATTTTATATTTTTCTGTAACATTTTTAAAAAGCTGAAAAAACTTAATAGCATACATTTTAAAAATTTTAAATCAATATTACTTATATTTTTCAAACAAATATGATGTTAATTGTTAATACAAAAGAATATACATTAAAAATTAACCTTGAATTTTGTAAAATATTGCAATATTTTTTAACACTGATATATATATATATATATATATATATTACTATATTATTTTTCATCTCGATTTCCAAGTTCGTTTTCGCTAACCAAAAAACAACATATCTGTGTTTTCTTTAAATAGAAGTTACTTATTATCATCATTATTGATAACCTGCCAAGATAAATGAATAATTGGTGTACTTTTATTCCTTCAACGATCAATGAGCTAATGGGCTCACAATCTATTTTCATTGTACGTTGTAAGCCACACCCTAAATTTCCCTCATGTCAATTTCTATATATTTTTTTTCCTCCTAAAATTCAGATGGTTCATTTCGCCATCTTAATTGGATGCGTGTTGCATGAACTTAATTTAAAAACAGGAAGCATGTTATTAAAATCTTAAGGAAAATGTAATTTAGTGGAATTTCGCCGAACATTGCATAAAATTGTAAAATATTCAAGAAAAATAAAAAAAATAAAAGTAACTTCAAGTAAATTACCTCTCTGTGGGAAGAAAATGAGGTAGTAATTTTTTAAGAGAAAAGTTTGCTGCAATGAGACTAATTGCTAAAATTAACCCCCCCCCCCCAAAAAAAAAAAAAAAAAAAAATAATAATAATAATTGTATAAAATGTTCCTCTATTTTACAGTTTCACATCATCTATTCCTATCCTCTCAATTTCAAGATAATATGAATCTTATATAATTAAATGAGCATCCGCAAACGGTATCTCATGAACACAGTATCTCATTTATCATTGATTCATAAATTTTATCATAGTTTCTTAATTATTTTGTATGGTGTCAATTCTTTTCTTAATTTCCCATTTGTAAATGAGTAGTATTTTTGCATAATTTCGCATAAAGGATATTTTGGATACTTGTTCATTTTGGGTTCCCTTACTAAAATGGAATTTCATGGAAATTCGTTGATTATGCATATAAAATAGGCCTCATTAAAAAAAAAAATCCTTTAATTAATTTTTTAATTATTTGACAAGTTTACTCTATACAGATTGAACAGCTCATTCGATGTAACATACATTTCCTATTGTTTCCTTATTTAGCGCATTGATTTTCGGCTAAAAATATACAAAGCAAAGCCATTCTACATGCAATATCAAAGCATTATTAGATTTTAATTAATACTACCTATTACCTAAATATAAAAAGTAAGTAAAAGAAAATTTTAAATAAATATAAAAGTATGCGAAATAAAAAAGGATATATATTCATTTAGCTATTATTTACAATCGTTACAAATTTAAAGCTAATATTTTTCTTACTTTGTACCTTACTTTAAAAAATATTTTGTCCGTTAATCAAATAAATAACTCAGAAATAGATTTCAAAAGTTTCAGACAATGCACTTACGTTTTTTTTTTTTTTTTTTTTTTTTAAGGAAAAAAAAAAAAAAAAACTTACTTTGTTTTAAAATTTTTGTTCAAAGAATTTGACGAAATCCAAATAAAATTGCACACGGTGCTTTCAGAATTAATTTAAGAAATAATATTGTTTTATATGCTTAATAGTTTTTCTAAAATAGCACAAACAGTACACATTACAGAATTAATACTATCCAGCGTTGAAGGAAATAAGTTTCATTTAACTAATAAATAATTGAATTTTTTTACTGAAGGGCTGGATATTGTTTTAACATTTTGAATTTAATTTTTTGTTAAAGTTACATCATACTATGCTTCATTTTGATTTTTATTTATTTATTTATTTATTTATATATATATATATATATTTACATATTACCATGTTGTAATAAATCCTTAAATGTTAAAATATTCAATTTTTTCAAATTAAGAGAGGAAATATACATCAACAAATTTTTAAATTGATGTTAATGCTCAATTCTAGATTATGTTTTTCTTGGGTGTGAAAAGTAGATCTTAAACAAATCGGCAGGATCTAGTCCATGAATGGAATGTACTCAGTGAATATTTTAGAATAAACTTTATTAAAATAGTATCTTTGCCAAAAATGTCACGAAATCTGGTTACATATTACAGAGAATAAATATTCAAGTTCATGAATCAAGAGTTTAACACTGGGGGCTTAATTCAAATAAATGATTCATAAATGTTTAAAACCATTTTTTTTTTTTTTTTTTTTACATTGTCCTGATGTCAATGCTTTACAAGACATTTTTTATAAATAATTATTGCGTTATTTTCAATTTGTTCATAAAAAAAAAAAAAAAAAAAAAAAAAAAAAAAAATCTAAACCATGCACTTTTATATGTCTTTTTAACACGTTTTTATTAGCTTCATCTGTATGTATGTTTGTATGTATAATGTATGTTTGTAACCGCTCTGGGTGCAAACAAAAAATCTATATTGTAAAAAAAGACTTTTTCTACGTGAACGCTGTGGCTGTGAGGTAAAGCTCCGCGCTACGAACCTAAAGGTTTAGCATTCGCGCCCAGTCAGGGGAGATTTTTTAAAAATGGTTTTTGTTTAATTCTAAATTATTTTAATTGAAAATTTAAATGTATGTAAATATTATGGTGTGTCACTCACACGATTTTCTCATACCCTGCATTTTAATACTAATATAGCTATTTTGTGCATTTTAGTTCACATTTCTATAAAAGCGTGTTCTTAATTTTTTTTTTTTTTTTTTTTTTTTTTTTTAACTATAATATTATTACTTATATGTGAGGAGTGCTTCAGCAGTACTATTTCTTCTCCTTTAACATGAAGTAATTAAATATCTGTAATTAATGAATTATGCTCCGATTACTGTCTGAAGACTTTTTAAAATATATTTTTCTAAATCCAAAATACAACTTTTAAACATTCAACGTATGCGTATATATATATATATATATTCAAACACATACACAAAATTCAAATTTTAGTGGGGAAAAAAAAAAAGTAAATTTTCCTATTTATTAAATATATATATATATATATATACTTTTAGAGAATATTATTGATTATCTTGTTATGCAGTATGTAGAATAAAAATTCATTAACAATAAAACTCATGCACATTTATTTCTCATCTTGCAAAACGCGGCATGGCACAGTAATTCCGAAATTTACATTCGGATTTCAAAACTGTATAAACAGACTTTTGTAAAATGAGAAAAATTAGTTTGGTTATCACTTTGTTTGCGGATGTTCCAGCCTTTCATGCAGTTGAAAGAATAGTTTTATTAAATGCTAATTTAAGCATATATTTTTAAATATCTTGTCGATGGAAATATTTACCTGAATGTATAATTCGGAAATAATTTATGTATTGCATATTACTGACTTATTTTTGCAATACACATCTTGAGTAATTTTAAATGCAAATTCTCAAATATACGGTTGTAATTATTCAAAAATTTTCGAATCCAACATTTTTAAATTTTTAATTAATATAAATGTAAATATAGTAAGGTAAATTACCTCAAAATATTAGGTTTCACGCTTCATCAAGGTACGTGATAACAAATACTGTCTGAAATATTTATATTTTCAAAAATTGTCCCAGTCCCTTTAGATTAGTTTCAAAAATAGGGGTAAAAAGAATGCGCAAGTAAATAAAATGAAAATTGCTGTTTTTCTTTACTTTCTTTAATTATTTAATTATCTATTTTTTCTATACAAATTTTAAACTATGAGTCAAACATAATATGTTATGATAGATAAATTAATAACAAAATCTTTATTTACACGTTATATATATATATATATATATATATATATATATATATAACTCTTAAACTCTTATTTACATCGAAAATATCACACAGCGACAATAAAATAAATAAAGAATAATAAGTAATAAATAAATGACAACTTATGCATTTTCTGCATTTTAATGTGCATTGTTTATTTATTTATCGTAATCTTTTGAAATTGCTAATCCGTTTTGATTTGTTGCAGATAAAATATATCTGAAGACAGTGTTGCCAGATTGAGGACTTTTTTTCCCCAACTATCACCAATAATTCTCAGAAGTGATATTTGGTATACATAATAGACGATTAATCTTGAAAGTGACTAAGTAACTGTTACAATTAAAATTTAGTGGTGGATATTGATTAAAAAAAGTCCCCTATCTGGCAACGCTGTTTAAAGAGAGGCGACGAAAGTATCAAGGAGCTTTGTTTCTTGTGTCAACAAAATTGAAGTTTATTTTTAATTCAACCAAATGGCGTTGGAATATAAAAACCCGAAAAAACTACTACGTCAGAAACGCCAAAGAAAAATATTTAAAAAGCATACAGCTGTTTAGGTAGCCTTAAGCGTACTGCCTTCAGTGCAAAAAGAATTCTCAATGTGGAGAAGTGCACGTATATGTAAGAGAGGGGGCGGATTTAGTTTAACCAATAGGATTACGGGAAAGGTGGGGAGTGAGGCCAATAGGAAATTAGAAATGTTAGCTGTGTAAGCAGTAGAAGAATTAAGAAAATGTGGACTGAATGTAAAATTTCCAACAATCAGACAAATAGGGAACACCGAAATCACAATTTACAAGGTTTTTAAAATTTTTAAAAATATGAAAAGCTTCAAAGAAATCGAGTTCATGAATTGATTTAGGCCTGCAAATTATTTTAGCTGAATTAAATTAAAAATTATGATTTTTCTCCCAGCAATGTTTAGAAATAGCCGATTTATTGCTTTTTTGTTTGCGGACGTAATTCATATGTTCTTTTAGACGAAATTTAAGACTGCGTTTAGTTTGGCCAATATATGATAAACCACACTGACAGGAAATATTATAAATGCCCCAAGAATTGCGCATGTCAATGGGATCTTTGAACTGAGAAAAAGGGAGTTTATTGGAAGGCGAAAATATTATTTTAAAATCATATTGTTTGAGAATTTTAGCTATGATTTGACTAGATTTAGGAAAATAGGGTAAAACAATACTGATATTAGAAGAGACTTAGAAGTTTTTGTTTTTACAATAAAAATACTAGAAATGCACAATATTAGCATTTTATCAATTTACTAAGCATCTTTGAAAGAATTTATACAAAAATAAATACAATTATTTACAATTCCGTAACACTGCCCCCCACCCCAGATCTGCACGTTCCGGGCAGTGCAACCCTTGGTCAAGGGGCGACACTAAACAGATTTACACAATCTAAAATACAAAAACTAAGTTGCATATAACGATTAAATAGAAATATAAATCAAGTGAGAAGTACTTAAAAAATTCACAAATATGTACAAATATTTACATTACGCATGCGCAAATTTTACCAGTATTTACATTTTAAATTTTAATATTACCGTTAATTGTGGTACTTGGCTAGCCTGTTATAGTGCACCACCTTTGGTTTTGATGAAGGTGTTTTAGTGATTCTTACCACTACATCATTCAGCCTTTTTAAGACTGTGTACTGCCCGTCCCAGTTGCATTGTAACTTGGGAGAGAGTCATTTGCGTCGAACAGGATTACACAACCAGATCTTGTCTCCTTCCTGGAACTCATGTTGTGTAGCCTTTAGATCGTACCTTGCTTCCTCCGCTGCCATGTGAATCCGCTTCCGAGCAAAGTTGTGTACGTCCTCAAATCGTGCCTGGAGATCTTGGATGTACTCCTTGTCCTTGGGCGATGAAGGCGTATCGGTTTGACAACCAAACAGGAGATCACATGGGAGACGAAGTTCACGTCCAAACATCATCTGGGCTGGAATATAGCCGGTGGTTTCATGGACAGCACTTGGATAAGCCAGCAGGAAAAATGGCAACTTCAAGTCCCAATCTTGCTTGTTCCTTGATCATAGAAGAGAGGTTATTTAGGATGTTACGGTTGAAACTCTCGACCATGCCGTCCGACAGGGGATGTAAGGGTGTTATCTGGGTTTTGTCTATTCCGAGTAGTTGACACAGTCCTTTGAAAAGAGCAGAGGTAAAGTTCGTACCTTGGTCGGTATGAAGTTGTAGGGGTACCTTGTGTTCGTACCTTGACACCCATTGCTGCACTAGGACTTCTGCGAATGTGCATGCCTCTTGATCGGGAATGGGATATGCCTCAGGCCACTTGGTGAAATAGTCCATCACGACGAGGATGTATTTATTTCCACTGGAGGTCCGTGGGAAAGGACCAAAGATGTCGAGTGCAACCGTTCGAATGGTGCTCCCACGTTATACCGTTGCAGTCTTAATCGACTTCGTTTCTGTGGGCCTTTACGTACCGCACAAGCATCACAGGTTTTACACCATTTCTCCACGTCCCCCCTTGCCTTGCACCAGTAGAATCATTCCCGAACTTTCCGCAGAGTCTTCATTACCCCAAAATGGCCTCCGGCAGAGCTACTATGAAGTTGTTCTGAAATATTTGGAATTTTGTATCTTGGTAATACAATCTGACTTTTGAAGCTTTTCCACTCATCAGATTCCCACTTTCTGTATAATACGCCGTTTCTGATATGAAGAGATTCCCAAAGAGCCCAATAACTTTTCGTAATGGGACTAAATCTGGAAATGTCCTGCCAGGTAGATCTGTTGCTGGTTGTCTCCTTCAGCTGCAATATTGGCTTTAAGTCAGGATCTTCCATCTGGGCTTGTCTAAATTCCTCGTCAGTCCATGGATCGGGATCTTGTTCTGATGGTGTTGAGACAGTAACTTGGCAGGCAACCGGATTTATCGGCAAGTATTTCTATTCGGCTCTAGAGGAGTACTTGCAGATTTCCGAGCAGGGCTTCCGTGACAAGGCATTTGCATTACCATGTAGAGTCCCTTTACGATGACTTATCTCGAAATCATATTCCTTGAGGCGTTGTATCCACCTAGCAATCTGTCCTTCCGAGTTCTTGAACTGGAGCAACCACGTTAAAGATGCATGATCAGTCCGGAGCAGGAATCTTCTGCCATAGAGGTAGTGATGGAAATGTTCTATGGCTTTTACGATGGCGAGTAACCTCTTTCCTGGTGGTACAGTAATTTCGCTCTGGTTCCATAACAGCATAAAATGTTCCAGAAACGTACCAATCATACAACATTGAAACATTATAAACATTTACGAAACGTTTAAAAACGTTCATATTGCTTTCCGATTAGTTTCAAAAACGTAGAAATGTCCGCGATCGTAACAAAAAATCAGATACGTAACAGAAACGTTACAATCACTTAGCAGATAGAATATCAAAAATGGGCGAATGTTTCAGAAAGGTATTAGAGAGCATACTAAAACGTGTTACGTTTTTGAAATATTTTAAGCTTTTTGCAACATAACTGAACATTCTCTGCTGTATGGGTTTAGACAGGCATTTACTCCAATAGGCAATGACACGTTCTTGACCATCAACCTCCTGCGACAAAACAGCACCGACACTCTCATGTCTTGCATCTGTATCAAGTATGAACTGACTGTCGGGCTGTGGATACGTCAAGATAGGCGATGATGTTAAGGCCTCTATAACTCGCTTGAACGCTTCCACAGGAGCTTCTGTTTGGCTTCTGTCAGCTTGTGAAGTGGTCTGGCAATATTTGAGAAACCCTTGACAAACTTCCTGTAGTAAGTGCATAACCCCAGGAAACTTCGTAGTTGGTGTACATTTTCAGGGCGACTCCAGTTCTCGAGTGAATATATCTTCTCAGGATCAGTTGTTACACCTTCGGCAGAGATGATATGGCCGAGGTAGATCACTTCACGACGAAACAAGTTACACTTGCCTGGATTCAATTTCAGGTTAGCTATTCTGAGTTTCTCCAGCACCTTTCGGATGTTTCGTAGATGGTATTAAAAGTTGCGCCACACAATGATAATATCATCCAAATACATCAACACAGGCTTCATAGGAAAGTCCTTTTAGAACTGTCTCCATAAGGCGTTCGAAGGTGGCACATTCGTTACATCCCAGGTAGCACAGCGGTATTGCTCAATATTGGCTCAATGTTGCCCAACCACGGCAAGCATTGGCGTCAGTCGGTTGTTTCTTTTCAATATTGGCCAATATTACCCAATGTTGGAATGACAGTATTGAAATTCGGAACTATTGATATTTAGCTTTTTTTAACCAAAATTTTTGTTATTTTTCAATACGTAATGGGCAGAAATATGTATAACAGTATTTTAAGTTCTATAAAATTATTAATAGAAGCATTTTATAATGTTGTAAAAACGGGAATATTGGTCAATATCGTCCAATCTCGGCAAAGAACGGTAAGAAAGATAAGGTCTGTTCTCGGAATTTCTGGCTCAATTTTACGATCAGCTCGTCATTGAAAATATTTAGCATTGTTAAGAAAAATTCTTGAAGGAGAAAAAGAAAAGAAAAAAGAAAAAAAAAATCTGCTGGTTGATCTTGATCTAGATCGATATTGATGGATATCTACCAATGTTGTTGAGCATTGATACTACAACTTTCTGAAAACTCTAATAGCCAATCAGAGAGGAGAGAGAAGCAAAACAAACGAGCACCAGCACCAGCGTAAGAAGCGAGATGGCGGTGTATTTGCTTTTCTATATTTGTAAAAAGTAAGTAATTTTAAATATTGTTTCCGATATAGAATATAAGATAACTGAAATTTATAATATTTAAAATTATAGATGTATATTTATTAAAAGTCTTAGATAATATATGTGATTCAAAATCACAACTTTAATCTTAGCGTACTCCGTGTAAACATGATATTAGTCTTAGCATTGTAAAATTTAATTGTCCTTTTAGTTAAGAATTAAAATCTGTAAAATTTAAACAAATATTATTTCATAATTTACTACAGAATAATAATTATGACCGAAGCGGAGATGACATATCATATTTTTGTAATAGTTAAAAGATTTATTTTCTCATTTTGCTGTTTGATGCTTGGTTTATTTTTTTATTCACTACTAAAATTTAAAGTCTTTTTCTTAGGAGGAAAAAAGAATTTTTCAGTGTGTATGCATTTACTTGAAAGTAAACAATGTCTGTAAATTATACAATGCTTTTTTAAAATGGGATTCTTGTCAGAATTGTTGTTTGATTTAATAGTTATTTTTCAAAATTGAAAAGTTAATAATATTAATATTTGTCATAACTTTATTGTTGTATGAAGAGTCTCATTATCATGTCGACACGTAAAACAATAACAAGAGCCTTCAAAATTCAAAGACTTTATTCGTGTCATTCACTAAAATAAAAATAAAAGCTTGCAGAATAAATTAGATTACATTTGATTACGGTTAGGTTTTTAGCATGTGGCACTTTTTTTTACAGTTTACATAGTCATTAAAACACAGTTTACATTTATATTCATAATTGATAAGTATTTGCTTGAATTTAATGAAAGATTGTTTTTAAGCACAAAAAAAAAAAAAAAACTTTTTCTTTTATAAACATTGTCATTACATTTGTTTTTATACAAGAAATAAAATCTTTTATGAACCACAACTTCTTTTAAAAATTCATGTCTTACTTACTATGTAATGTATAATTGTTATATGTATTTAAATTATGCATTGATATAAAAATTTTTCTAAGAAATTTATTGTACTATAAGTTTGTTATATTACATAATTTACTATAATCAAATTTAATATAGTATATGTTTGTTATTTATTAAAAAGAAATTTATTTATAACCAAGCTAGTACATATGAGGCATTGCAAATATGAAGGGCAAACTCAACAAAAGGAGATTTTGAGAAAATTGCATTTGAAAATAATTTTTTCTGCGTCATATGCTGGAAATATGTATCGTCCATGCATGTTTTGCGACAGAAACAAGGGTGATCTGAACATGAAAGCTCTACCTGTAGATTCTCTGAAGGATCTAGAATCGGATGGGGAAAAAAAAAAAAAAAAAGACCTGATGTCGAGTTCGCCCTTCGTATCCACAATGCCTCATATATATATTTTTTTGTTGAGATTTTTTTTTTTTAAATAGGCCACACACATGCTTTTTTTTTTTTTAATTCACTATTAACATAACAGCAAAAATTTAAATGCTTTCTGGTCATGCACCAATTATTTCATATTTATTCCTAGTATTCAGTCTAGTACTTTGCTTTTGAGCTTAATATTTAGTTTAATTGCACACAATATGTTGAATGTGTAAATATCCTAAAACGATGAATTACTAATTTTATTTTCTTTATCTAATGACATTTTTTTTTTCTAAATTTATTAGTTGATGTAACATATGAATATTTATAGTTTTATTAATGACAAAAAATTACAGATAAAACGATATAATAGTTAAAATTATTTTTGAATTCAGTTCAAATTAACATTATTTAATAACTTAATGCATATATAATAATGCATTACTAGCCTTATAAGTTTCTTATGCACATACCCAAATAAAATGTTAAACATTGGAAATGAGCTTTAATTTTTTTTTAAATTTAAAATAGACAAATAAAATAAAAGCCTGAAAAGTATGTGCATGCAGGCAATCAGTTAAGAGGACTTTCTACTTATTGTCGGCAGAAGCCAAAGCCAATGTTATTCTACGAAGAATTTTGCTCCATCATAACTCATTAACTAATGCATATTTTTAATTTCATTTTCACATTCAGAAACTTCACAATTGTTAATAAGGTTATCCCTTTCTAAAAATTATTATAATATATTTTTTAAAGTTATAAAATGTGAATTTTCACAATGTATAATTTTCATTTCTTTTACTTAAAAATGAAATATTAAAAATAAAAATTAAGGAAATCAGTGTCTAAAAATTTATTTATTTATTTTTCTACTAAGCATTTTATTTTAAAATATTGAAATACAAATTTTCACAGTGTGAAATTTTGTGTTTTGTCGTTTAAAAATAAAATATTAAAAAATAAGTAATCAATTTTTAGAAAGCGATAACCAATTTAACAGTTCTGAGATTTCTTATATTTTGCTTTAATGTTTATCTTTTTTATAAAGTTTTATTTATTTATTTTTTACACTTTTGTCGATTTCATCCTTGAATTAAAGAACTGTTATATGAAAGTGCATTAAATTTTATTGTAGCTAAAATCTTTTATATTCAGAACTTCTAAAAATATTCCATAATTGTAGTATTGAGTTTTCATTAAAATGATGTAAATGGTAATAACAGGATTACTGTGAGTTAACAAATTTTTTTTTTTTTTTTTATAGTGAATGTTACCTAAGGCCTGCCGCACACCAAAGAGGAATTGGAGACGCGGCCCAAGCGACTCGAGTTTCACACAGCGGCAGACACATCCTGCGAAGGAAGCGTTTTTGATCACGTGTGCTTGTTGACTTTTGAGATTTCAGGTATTATTTATTATAATATAAGGAGATTATAATTTCTAAATCTATTATAATTTCAAGTAAAACAGAAAAAAAAAAATAAGTGTAATTAAGGAGAAAATAATTATTAAATTTAAAAATAGTTTTTTTTTTTTTTTTAAATTAATCAAATATTATATTCTAACTAAAAACACTTAATTTTTCTTTGTGATTTAAGGGAAAGTAATTTTCATATTTTTGTGGGGGAAAGGGGGGGGTTAATGTTTTATTTATAATTAACATTTGATCTTCTAATAGAAAAAGCTGATTGTTTGCTTTAATTGTGTTACTATTGTTGTGTAAAAATAAATAGTCTATTAAATTATTAAAAAAAAATTATTTCAACCTGAAAAAAAAAAAAAAAAACTTTATTATTAAATAAATAAATAATTTTTATATCACACTTTTTATTTATATTTTATTTATTTATTTATATCTTTTAATTTATATTCATTTAAATGAATGAATAAAATAAAAGAATAATTTAAGAGAAAATAATTATTAAATTTAAAAACTAATTTTTCGTTGTTGAATTATTAAAGTATTTTAACTTAAAAAAATTGTTATTTTACTTTATCATTTAAATAAATGAATAATTTAGGGGAAAATAATTTTCATATTTCATTTATTTATACCTTTATTTTGTTAATATTTTATTTAAATTTTTATTTAATGTTTTATATCCTGTTTCTAGCAGAAAACAAAGCTTGTCTGCTTTAATTAAGTTATTATTGATATGCAAACAAATATTCTATAAAATTATTACTATTATTTTTTTTTCCAGCTAAAAGAAGCGTTTTTATTTATTTTATTTTTTTTTTCTTTATAATTTAAATAAATGAATAATATAAGAAAAATAATTTTACATTGCACCTTATATTTTTTTTTCTTTATTGTTAAATTTAAATTAATAGTTTCCAGTTGAAAACGTTGCTTTTAAATCTGAACAGTTTTTAATAAAAAATTGCAAAATGATGCAAAAACCCAATAATTTCCAAGATGTTATTAACATTGTACTAAATTCCTATATTTGATCTTCTTCCTTTTAAACGAATATTTTTTCTCTATTTTCCCTTTTCGTTGTTTTTCTATAGAATATATCTATTTAAAAAAAAAAGAAAAGTAGTAGAATTTAATCATTATCCTTTATCTTAAATTATTTTTCTACTTAAAAAAAAAAAAAAAAAAAAAAAAAAAAAAAAAGCCACGCATCCCTTGCCAGTAAACTTGTTCTGTTTCTTTTATCGGAAACGGTCAAACAGATGAAATTCAGGAGCGATAATGGGGGTTATCGCATAAAATTGTTACCCTATAATTTGTTTTCATCCGTATTTTTTTTTATTTTAATGTTTTTCCTTTCTATCTGAACTTAAATTGATTGTTTACTGTATATTACACGGACTTGAATTTGATATTGTCATTGTAGGACTCAGCGTAGTCACTTTTGTTTTAATACTCTTATTTATACAAAGCAATCTTCGTAATATGCAATCGAAGAAAAATATTGCAAAGGATTTTACTAAATATTTCTATTAAAGTTATTAGTATTGAAAAAAGCGACTGCGTTGAGCCCAGTGTTATTTAAATTTACTCACAGTTGTCAAATCTCTATCGCCGCCATGTTGCAACATGAGCAACAAGTGCGAAAAGTTGTAGCATGCGCGATTCGAGCGACAAACGGGAGACACACGCTCGACTGATAAGACATGACGCTTGTTTCTCTGGTGTGCATATGCAGTAAAGTAAAAGTTAGCGGCAATGCTAGGGATTGTCTCTTATGTCGTCCAAGTCACGCTTGTTTCTTTGGTGTGCGGCCTGCCTAACATAACATGTCTTTCATACACTTTAATGATAACAAATTAACTAAATAACAAAAAAATTCTTAATTTAATGGATTAATGAAAAATTAAAAAAAAAAAAAAATCTATACATTAAAAAAGTTATAGGAAAAGATTTCAGAAAAAATTTATACTTTTGGATTATGTACTGGAATATTGCAATCCATTTGAAAGTTCCATATTGAATTAGAATTTACAATTATTATTTTAAATAAAATTAGAAGTTTTATAGCTTTTATTGAAACTAAATTTTCTTTTTTGAGAAAACATTCTTCATTGGATGTAGAATCTTTTGTGATTAGAATTACTTCAACATTTTTCAATACTTTGATATTATAATTTTCAAAATATTGAATGGAGAAATATTTGCATGAAATTTTAAAATGAAAGTGTTTTTTTTTTTTTTTTTTTTTTTTTTTTTAAACTGTTTGGACAAATTCTAATGCAGCTCCTTTTTTATTTGATAATTCAAAATCAGTACATCTTGCTTTTGGATTTAGCATAAAGATAAGAAAATGAGCTGCTATTAATTACCATATTATAACAAATACCATATTCATAAATTTTTTAAAGACCACTTTGTTCAGTTTTGAATAAAACAAAGTTGAGAGCAATTTTTTTATTTACACAATTTTCACTTTAAGCAAAACTTTTTGATAATTGGCAGTGAAATGGTCCCGTATTTCTGAATTAGGTCGCAAAATTGTGTATTTTGGGATTTAGCTTTGAAAAAAAAAAAAAAAAAAAAAAAAAATTCATCGATTAGTAGCAAAATAATTGAGTATTTAGAGATTCAACTTTGTACACAATGCGAATTTATCGATTAAGGCAAAAAAATAGCAGATTTCGGAAATCGGCTACAAAAATATGGTGAATTTCTGGGACATTCGCCTTTGTATAAACATTGATTTGCATTATATTAACTTGGACACTAATTATATGAAAATGAAAACCATAAGCTTCCTAAAATAGCAGCAAATATTTTAAAACAATTTATTGGAAAAGAGAAAAAAGTGTTTTCTGAATTTTTCAGGTTTGTTGAATACTGGTTAATCAAGAGTTTACTGAATTTAATTATCATTAGAACTTAATATTTATATATATATATATATATGCTTTGTTTTTAAATCATTTTTATTTTATGACACTTAATTTTAGTAAGAAAATACATGTCATTTTTTGTATTTTTCTTGTAAAACTGTTGTAGGTTCTGAAGTGGAGAGTAGGCACCACCGAGCAGTGGTTTAATATGTTCTGGCTTTTAAAGAAACTCAAACCAGCTGGTCACCGAAGGTAGCTTGTTACTAATAAATACTATTTTAATAACACTATTTTCACACTTTATTTATTTATTTTTCTTAACAAATTGTATAGTTTAATGTTTGTATTGTCATATAGCGTTAGTAATATCTCTTGTTTATTCACTACAACAGTGTATAAAATTTCTAATAATAATAATTCTTTACAAGTTTCTTATGAGGTATTGTCTAGTCATATTTTAATAGATACTAGTGAGCTTAAATGAATCACTATAATGAATGAATCCTCAAAATTCCATATTCTCACTCATAAAAAAAAAAAAAAAAAAAAAAAAAAAAATTTGATCGAGTAAAAACTTACACCGGGTCCCCACTGCCGTCGGCAGCGTAGACCCGTGTGCACTGCGTGCACACAGATTAAGGGATACCAGGGGTGAAACTACCTAGCATGCAAAAACCCTGAAAACTGATATTTGCATGCAGATAGGGAAGATTTAATAATGAAATATCACATGGCTACCTGTATTAAATGATATTTGGAGAGTTCTTAATGCAATTATATAAGGCAAATTAAACATTCAAAATAAGAAATTTCTGTAAAAACAAAATAATTTACATGAAAATCAGAAACAGCAAAAATTTCAAAAACCCTGAATTCCGGGGTAGGCCCTGAAAAGTTTCACCGCTGGGATACGCATACTTATTCCCCAGCTTTCATGCCTCTCCTAATTAACCTACATATACAGTAAAACCTCGATAAGTCGTCACTAAAGGGACCAAAGATTTTTTTGACGACTTAGGCGGAGTGGCGAATTTCGAAAAAAAAAAACTTTGAAATATACTATACTACATATTTTCATGAATTGCAGTAGGATTCGGTGACAAAAACAATATTTTCAGAAACCAATACATGTAAATGAATGAGCGAAAGATAAAAAAAAAAAAAAATACAGTATAGTTACCATGTGCATTTTATTTTTTTGCTACATTAAAATAACCCAACAGTGTAGATTGATGAAGGTGCTGGCTACTGGAAATAACTTTCTTTTCTAATACAGTTAAGGCTTTAAATTCTTCGTCTGTTGTACCTTGAATGGATGTAAGGTACTCTCGAACTTTCTCCAGGGCTTCTGTCTTGTTGGGTGGGGTTTTATCCCCAATCTCGACATCGCTATCCTCACTTGAACTGTTTTGTTTTTCTTTTAAAAATTCAGATGTCAAATCTTTTACAGTCGCTTGTGAGCAGATTGCAATGTTGTTATCAATGTTGGCAAAAGCATTAACGTCATTGACCCTGCACCCTTTTTCATTTGCGATTTGCAGCAAAGTCTCTAATGGTTCCACGTCGATGATGTCTTCATCGCTGAGGATTTCTTCTGATTCGGCATCTGCTATGAACCCTGCATGTCGGAAACAATTCAAAACAGTTTGTGAAGAAACGGAACTCCAACTTTTGTCTGCATAGTTAATTTCATCTAAAACTGAAACTTCCAGCTTTTCGTTTCTATCCAATGCTTTTATCAGGTCCTTTACAAGCATTTTTTTGTACTTTCGTTTAAAGTCACGAATTATCCCTTGATCTAAAGGTTGAAGAATTGATGTTACATTTGAAGGAATAAAAACCATCTGGATCGCTTTTAAATTTTCGGGTGTGGTGTGGGCGGTACAGTTATCAACAATGATGGCAACTTTTCTTTTCTAACGCGAAAACTGAGAATCCAGTTTATGAATATGTCGTTTTCAAATCGTTGTAGTCATCCATGCCTTTGAATTTGCTTCATAATAAACTGGAAGGGATTTAACATTTTTAAAGCAGCGTGGCTTTTTGCTTTTGCCTATCACAAGTAGTTTTAGTTTTTCAGTTCCATTTATATTTGCTCCAAGCAGAAGCGTCACGCGTTGTTTGCTTGATTTTCCAGAAGTGCACTTTTCACCCTTAAATGACAGAGTTTTATTGGGCAAATGACGGTAAAATAAGCCGGACTCATAAAGATGAAAAACATTTGATGCATCAAATCTAGATAAAATGTCCTTGAGAACACTGTCCTTCCAATCTTCTACAGCATCAACATCAACAGCTGCTGCTTCTCCGCAAATCGTTTTAAAAGAAAGGCAATGTCTGTCTTTGAAACGTTCTAGCCAAACATTGCTGCCGCCGAAATCTTCAATGTTCAACTTCTTAGCAATTTCCATGGCTTTTTCTTTTAGCACCGCGGAAGAAATTGGTACATTCTGGGCTCTGGCATGTTTTAGCCATCGAACTAAAACCTCCTCGATATCGTCAAACTTAGATTTCCTCATTTGCAGTCGGCTTCTTCAATGATTTGTTTCGATGAAAGAACATCGTTCAACGTAGTCCTGGGAATATGGTGTTCTTTGGCAAAAGCTGTTTTGGAAACATTTGATTTTTCAAAAAGTGCAATTAAGTCTTTTTTTTCTTTAAAAGATAACGAGGTAAGTTTTCGTTTCCCTGACATATTAAAAGCGTACTCGCACCACGAAATTACAAGAGAGAAAATAGCCCTTATAGCGGAACTTACTGACTATGAAATGAAGTCAAACTCAGGAGAAGTGAAAAAAACGCCTACACTCGACAAAGTTACAGCGAGAAGTGTGCTTTGAATGGTTAGCAGCGATAAGTACGATGCACGTGCATAGAATATTCCAAGAACTCAACTCCACAAAAGGGGTATTATATGGAAAGGAATGCTTAACCTATAGGTGTGTTGCTGAAGTGATAAGCAGGCTTGGCTTTCTTAAAGTGAAGTGGGGGAGGGGAGTGAAAAGGAATGCTTAACAACAATAGGGACCAACAGGGTTTGCTGATAAGACGCGCGTAATCGAAAATTCCCAGTAAAGGCTTGTTTTCTTAATTTGATGGGGCAGGGCTGGAAAGACAGCACGGTGGCATGCAAAATCAGTGTTGCCAATTTGTGGGAAAAGTCGCTAAGTTTGGGGGATTTTAAAAGCTTTTAGTGACAAAAAAAATGTAAGTTTAGGATTAGCGACTTTTTTAGGGGATTTTTGAATTAGCTTTCGGCCATTTTTGTGGGTGATGAGTTATCCGAGTAGAATGAAATTCGGTGACGGGTAAAAGAGGGTTGTTTAACATTATTGTGTATGAGACCTTGTCGGGACCAAAAGAAAACGACGACTTAAATGGAGTGACGACTTATCCCGGTGACGACTTATCGGGGTTATACTGTACCAATTGAACACTCTAACTCAATTTCTATTTTTTGTCCACCTAATCCCTCTTTCTGCCTCCCCTTAATAATGTAGCACTTTCGAAAATATCCTCATTCAATTGTAGGTCCCAAAACCTATATATACCAGTTTTGAATGGTCTAACTCAATTTCTATGCCCCCCCCCCTGCTCCCTAATAATTACACTTTCTAAAATATCTTCATTCAACTCTTAGGCCCCCAAAAACTATACATACCAATTTTGAGCGGTCTAACTCAATTTCTCATTTTTTGCTCTTCCTGCCCCCTTAATAATTTTACACTTTCCAAAATATCTTCATTCAACTCTTAATCCCCCCAAAACTATACATACCAATTTTGAACGGTCTAACTCAATTTATAATTTTTTGCTCTTCCTGCTCCCCCCTTCCCCAATAATTTTACACTTTCGAAAATATCCTCATTTGACTTTTAGGCTCCCAAAACCTATGTATACCAATTTTTCGTTCCCCGCCCCCAATAATTAAAAATATCACTGGAAGGAGTTTTTTTTTTTTTATTATTATTAAATAACGAAGGATAAATATTAAATTTTTTCATTATGCTTTGAAAGAAAATCAGAATTTGCTTGTATGGTTCAGTTGGGACAATTTTGAATAGATTAATATTAAATTTAACAGATTATGTTTGCTTGCTACAGATATATGTTTTGCACTTATTGATATAGCATAAAAGTTTTTACATGATCCTTACATTAAAATGGTATGATAAAATTCATTCAAAGTATGAAAGTTTTTTTTTTTTTGGGGGGGGGGGATAAAAAATTTTATTGTGTAATATGTTTTTATTTATATTGAGTAACTATAAATAAAAACATTTCGGCCTGGGCTGAATAATGGACTTGATATTCGGTTTTGGCTGAATAATCATTGCATCTCTAAAGGAAACATTTTTATTTTATTGCTGTCCAATGTAAGAGTTCTTGGCCAATGGTACTTGAAACCTTGCATCCTATTTAGAAAAAGAAAATTGACATGATTTTATGTTCATGTATATTTTATTTATAATTATTTTTCTTTCTTTTTAGGAAGTGTGAGAAGAAATTGTAAAAAAGTTCAAACTTTTGTCTTTAACAGAGTTTCCCCCAGACAGTTTTGGGAGGGTGCTGCCTCCTGCCTGCCCTTTGACTGGAAAAATTCTTCCCTTCTTACTCCTCATACAAAAAAAAATTTCACCTTTCTTGTTCGTTATATAAAAAATTGCACTTATACTGCCTTTTGTAGAAAATAGACTTTAAATCGAACATAAATGCTAGAAATATAAATAAAACAGGGATGCCGCTTTTCCACACTTCTACTGAGCGGCAGATTTCCGCTTTTTATAAATTTATTCTGTCTGCCTCTTCTCAAACTAATAATCGGCGATCCATCATACAGTTTCCAATCTTTCTCTATCAATATCAATGTGCACATTAAACTTAATCTACTGGATTGGATTCTAGAACCTTTAAAAAGATAGGATTGCTCGATATTTCTCATATACATAGTTATATTGTCCTCCTTCACCCAGTAGCAGAATTTTTTCTGTCAATCTGTGACAACTATTTAGGCATTAGAAAATAATCTGCAGCACTATAAGTAACACAAAAAAGGCTTGCGAGAATCAGTAAGTGTATTTCTGTCATAAGTTTGCATTTATTTAATACTAGCAGGTTTTGCCTGCTTCGCTGGTCACCGGAATTAAATGAATCTTCAAAAAATTTTAATCACTATTTTTATTTTTATTGTATTAAAAAAAATAATAAAGAAGTTGTTCAAGTAGCAACTTAATATGAATCTCCAAATACCAAATTTGAATTTCCTGTAATCATTTGTTTTTAAATTATGCTGATAACAGATATAGAGATCAATGCATACTATACAAAAAACCAGAATTTAAAACAAAACTAAAAAAATACTTTGTTTATAGTTGGTATAAAAAATTAATTATCCTTGTTAATGTGGGGAAGAGGGGAGGGGGATCATAAAAAGTATATGAGTGGGAGATATTGAACAATTCTACTTCAATACATGTTTTAGAATCTAATATAGTAAATTGAAAGAGTTATGGATGGAGAAAAATTGGAAATCGCAATACTTCTGCGGAGCAATTGTTTGCTGTTCATTAGCAGGAGAGGGAGAAAATGGGGGGGGGGGGGAGCAGCAAAAAAAAAAAAAAAGTGAGAGATATTGGACAATTTTACTTCTTTATAAGTTCTGGAATCTAATTAAATAAGATTTTAAGAAAATATTGACTTTTATGTTGTGAATGAAAGCAGACGGAAAATCACAATGATTCCGTTAAATGTCTATCGCTGATTGTTAGCGAAGAGAAAGGGCGGTGCTAAATAATTATGTAAGTGAAAAATATTGAATAATTCTACCTCTTTGTAGCTTCTAGAATCTAATAAAGTGTGATTAAAATGAACGTTGCCATTTATGATGTGGATGCAGAAAGATTAGAAATTACAATATTTCCGATCAAAATCGGGAGACTTAAAATTTCTACACAATACTGTGTTGAAAATAATCTGCAGACTGAAAAAAAAGAATCTTCGATGTACGTCTCGCATTTTCTACTGTGAGGTCCCTCACCCCCCTAAAAGTAGTGATCAGCCATTAAACAACCTGACGAAGCTCTGCAATGTTCATTCTTTTCCCATTCATAACATAAGTGTCAGCGTTCATGATAAACTTGTTTTATTAGATTCCAGAATTTATAAAGAGGTAGAAAAATTTCCTTATGTGTAATTATTTTGTTTTAAATTATGATAAATTAATGTTATTGCTGATCTACAGACTATGGTTTATTTAGAAACTTCTAAAATATTTTTTTATTTGTGATAAAGCATCATTCTTTTATATTGCTTAAAATATAACCTTTTGACTGCAAAGTAACTTTTTAAATTATTATATTCAAATTATATTTTATGCATTATTTTGTTATATACTAATTTACAGAATTCGCCTATAAAATTACACAATAATTATCACAAATTTTACTTCAGGCGTGATTTCCTCTTTCTTCGAATTTTTAGAGTGGCATCCCTGATAAAACTACTGTGCATGATGATCAACATTTGTTCATACATTAGTAAATTTTTTCTCGTATCAAGTGTCCTTAAGGATCCAAAACTGACTTCAAAAATCTAAAATGTGATTTTTTTTACTAGCAGCATCCTTTCATTTTTAAACCTGGGAGAAACTCTGCATTAACAACTGTATTAGAAGTCTTTGCAAGAGCTCCAGATCGTGATAGCAAGTAGGTTAAAATAAAACGGAAATCAGATGTAAAAATATCTGAAAATCCAGAATTTTTGTAATTTTCAAAAACATAATGTAAAATCATGCAAATAAATTTAATAAATTGTTTTATGGAAAAAAAAGTCTTTTATTTTAATTTTTAATGAATTTTTTTCTATACACATTAAAGATATTTAAAAATAAACCTACTTGAAGTTTAAGTTAAGCATCAAATAGGTTTGTCTTAATTTTTATTTATTTTTCAGTTTTGAATAATGAAAATTTTTATATTAATTTATAAAATAATGCTATTAAATTTCAGACATTTTAATAATATATAATTAAAGAATTTAATCATATATATTAGTGTTAATTAAAAATAAGCAAACAAATGAACACAAAATAGAGGAAATTAGTTGAAATGCATATGAAGTAAAAAGTTTAAATTATTTTCCTAATCAGTAAGCATTTTTATGCTTAAAAAAAAAGATGCTTTCTGAATAAAATTTTTTGTTAAGGATATTCTGTATAAAAATAACCAGCATTAGTAGCTGAAAGTGATTGTGAAATTTCCTTCTACATATTTATATTTATAAAATTCAAAGTTTTTTAGGTATAAAATAAAATGCTAAAAGATAAAATAATCAAATATTAATTTATAAACAGAAGTTTTAATTTGTGAATTTCTCAGTGTGGATCATTATTATTATTTTTAAATATGCATTTTTCATGTTTTAGCCAAAAATAATGTGCATTTAAAGTAAAAATATTTAGCTTGAATTGAAAATCTGAAAATAAAATCAGATGTAATTTAAAGAATGGATTTTTAATAACTACGGTTAATTGGAAACAAAAAAAGCGTTCTTGGTTTTTGCTTGGCATGGGACAAACTTTTTCTTCAGCTAGGCTAAGATTTTTTAGTCATGCCAGTATAGGTTCTTATTTCATAAAATTCTATATGTAGATTACAGCAGGTTCTTATTTCATAAAATTCTATATGTAGATTACAGCTTTTTCTAAGGGGTTAATGGGTCTTTATCGTTCCGGATTGTTCTGGAAGATTTTTTGGTTAGTCTTTATCAGGGTAATACTGATGCCAATATCAAAGGCCATAGCCAAAAAGTTTGCAGTGTACAAGTATTAGTGCATAATATTGTGTTAAAAATGATGTATTACTCTAAAAATTTCCACAAATTTGCAGCATTTTGAGGGGGAGTTGAAATTCCCCCCCCCCATCAATGGCTATAGCCTTGCTACATCAAAATTATACTACCAACCACATAACTGACGAAATCTTAACAGTTATATGCATGTAGAGATGTGATCCTGATGTGAAATCTGGACACAAGGTGATGTTTTGAAATTACAACAGAAGAGGAGAAGCAGTTAGTTCATTCGTGCATTTAATGAAAGCTGTGTGTAAACAATGTGGTAAACCATGTAGTTGAGTGTAAACTGTAAATTATGTAATAACATAGAACTAATGCGAAATGTGGACTAAAGTGACATTCTGCAATTACAACAGCAAAGAAGAAACAATCAGATTGACAGAAAAATTGATGAAAGCTGGGTACTCATCAAAAAAGTTTGTGAAAAGAACTCAAAGTATTTGGATTTGGTATTAAGAAAATTTTATATTGCAAAGAAAAACCCCTGACAATTCATTAACTTCTTCCAGGATGATTTATTTATAGTAAGAAAAAAATAATATAACCTTTTGTTTTATTACGATTCATTCATTTTATATTGATACAACTTAAAAAAAATAAATTACTCAAAAATCCATAACATCTAAATTTGTGAGTGATGAAAATTTTTCATACATTCTGAGTATATCAGTTTTTCACATATCTTAAAAATGTAATGAGTTTGTCTTACACAATTTTTGTTGTGATATCTTGAAAGATTATTATTTTATTTGTTACGATAATGATACCTATATCACCAAGTTCTGATTTCAAGATCAACTTAAGTTCAGCTTTTGGATTTTTATTATTATTTAGTGCAGTTAAAACATAACATGTCAATATTATTTTTTTCTTTTTTTTTAAGGACTGAGGACTATTAGTCTCAATCTGTACATTTTTACGATACCAGTTTTTGATAGTTGGACATTTATCGAAATATAATTGAATAATTTGGAAACAATGTTATAATTTGAAAAAAAAAAAACTAATAGTTCTTTGTCCGAAACTAAATTCTGCTTTTGCCAGAATTTCACCATTTTTTTTTTTTTTTTTTTTTTTTTGAAAGAAAAGAAAATTAATAATAATCAGTATCGAAACAAACACTATCAAAAAAGCTTATTATTATTGTGAAAATATATTTTATTATACGTCGAAAAATAAATTAACTCATAATTTTTTTTTGTCAACAATTATAAATTAAAATAAATAATTTAATAAAAGTTTAGAAGTCAGAATTTCTAATTTTATTTATTTATTTATTTATTTTTCAGTCGTCAGTTTGACCGAGCGATCAATAAAAAATTGATCTGTTAATTGAAACTGTATCATTCCATTTTAAAGTATTAGTTTGATAAATAAAATGCTAATCTATGTAATTCGATTGTTATTAAACCTTTTTGTCTATAACAATCTAGTATTTTTTTTTTTTTTTATCTATATGTAAATAAATACAATTCTTATCTGAAAGGAAAATGAGTGTGCAAAATTTTTTGGAATCAGCCTAATATATGTTTAAAGGTAATATAAAAGTTTCTGTTTTCCCATAAAAAATAAAAAAAGAATCACATAAAACAAAAAAATTTTAAAAATCTAATACAAATATCAAAAGTTTAAAAGGATGTTGTAAAATTTCATACATTCTTTTATCTGAAAAAAAAAAAAAAAAAGAATTGTACATGGCATACAGTTGGTAGCAAAATTATTTGAGCGCTAGCAATAATTCCTATATTAAAAAAAAAAAAAAAGTGCATTTAATACTATTTTGTTAAGTGTACTTTTTTTATATAGGAATTATTACTCACACTCAAATAATTTGGCTGCCATCTGTAGTTTTTTTTTTTTTTTTTTTTTTTTTTTTTTTTTTGTTGTTGTTTCTTGCAAATAGACAAGATTTGTAGTTAATATTGACCTGTATTGCATTACAATATTAGCCAATGTCAAATATCAATATTGCCCATTACTGTTGTGATTTGCAATTTTATATTGGCCAGTGTTGTACACAATATTGTCCAGTATGTGATACCAACATTGGCCTATATTGGCAAAATTTAGTGTTTTATATTGGCCAGTTCAACTTTAACCGATATTGGCCAGTATTACATGCAATATTGACCAATACAGATTACCGATATTGGCCAGTATTGTAAAAAACCTTGACATTTTTGCACTGGCCAGTCCAGCAGAGTCCGATGTTGGCCAATATTGAAATAGTCTTATTTCCGACTTTGGCCATTATTGTTGTGCTACTTGGGATAATCCAAAAGGCATAACTTTAAATTGCTACAGTCCTTGTCCCGTGGTGAATGCAGTCTTCTCACGATCATCAGGATGTAAATCTACTTGCCAGTAATTGCTCTTCAGATCCAAAGTCGAGAACCATTTACTGCCAGCAAGTGCGTCTAATGTGTCGTCAATTCTGGGAAGAGGGAAACTGTCTTTCTTCGTGATGTCATTCAAACGACGGTAATCCACGCAAAATCTTGTTGAACCATCCTTTTTTCGCACCAGTACTATGGGAGAGGCCCAAGGTCGCGTTCATGGCTCTATGACGTCGTTGCGCTGCATTTCATTTAGAAGTTCAGTGACCTCTTCATCTTTAGCAAATTTAAGTCTTCTTGGATGTTGTTTGGTTGGAGGATGATTTCCTGTATCAATTCTGTGCTGGGTGATGTTCGTTCTCTCGACGTCTTCAGGTGTTAGAGAAAATAAGGTCTTTAAATTCTTGGAGTAGCTTCTCCGCAGCACACCTTTGTTCACTTCCTAACTCTGTATTCTTAAGTAATTCCGTTGTTAATAGCTCATAAGACTTGGATTCGGTTGATTGCGTGGAGCGGTTGATGCGTGTAACAGGAGTGCAGGTTGCTAGCACCTGATCCTTATTCACTGTCCGGACGTTATCGCTGATGTTTGCGACTCTCACAGGAATAGTACTGTTTGAGAGATCAACCAGAGATGAAGCCACCAGAACTCCTCTTGGGCTATTGTCTGTATTCGGGTATTTAATCAGTCCATAGAGGCAGTATTGCTTGGTAGGAGGTGTTCCTGAAACTATTGTCTCCATGTGTGTGGAGGGATAGAAATTTCAGACTTGGCTGTTATCTGAAAAATTGGCTGAATGTCTTGAGTTTAATTGTTGAACACAGCTATGTCTTCCGAACTCGAATAAAGTTCATTATTCTTGAAATCCAATTTAAAGTTAAACTTCCTCAGGAAATCAATTCCAATGATTAGAGGATCTCTTATATCAGCCACGTATGCCATATGATGTAACTGGCATTTCCAAAAATGATGGTCAAGTTCATATTTCCATATATTTTGATTTCGTCTCCAGTCACAGTCTGGAGTTTAACGCTGAGCACCGTCCAGATGATCTTCTTTTTTAGTTCTTGAGTCAAATCCGTTCTAATGATGTTTACGTTGGCTCCAGTGTCCAGAATCATACGACAGGTGGTGTTGTTAACTTGGCCATAAACGTAAAGTCCATTATCACCGCCACTCACAGATGACACATAAAATACTGTAAATTGGGGCTCTTTAATTTCAGGCAACCTCCGCCCCGCGAGATGGCCTTCTCATAGTTTCAAAGCAGTGATGGTGAAGCCGGGTGATTTTCTTTAGCTGGTCGTACAGGGCAGTTCCTCTTCACATGACCATCCGCTCCACAGCCCCAGCCCTTTACCTTCCGATCCTTTATTTCTTTATTATTTTCCAGGCTGCGCAATTTCCTCATGACGTCTGCGAGATTTCTCTTCATTTCGTTGGCATGGCTGTCTTTACGGGAGGCTTGTTGGGCTGCCTCTATTTTAAGTACATACCCTAAAGCAGATTCTACATTTCTGATGTTGGAGAGTCTCAGCGCTTTTGGAATTTAAGAATCCCGAACTGCAGGAATAAAGCACTGAAGAGCTAAGTCATTTCGAGTGTCAGCATGGCAGTTTGAGAAGGCTAGGCGTGACAGTCTTTAACACTAGAATTACGGAAGGTGTCATTTTGACCCCAAGCAAACTTTTTTCTTCATTGGTTCTTCTGTTTTTTCACAAATATCTTAATCCTTTCTTGACTTTTCCTAAATCAATGTGCTTTTCAAAAAAATAAAGTTTCAAAGAAAACCTTATTTAACTTTTAGTCTTAACAAAGGCTTATACCTAGAAATACGGGCAGGTGTCATTTTGACCCCTGTGAGAAAGAAAGGTATCTGAATATGTTTTCTGTGGTAAACTATTTTTGTTTTCACCTGCTAAACAAAAAACAAATAATATATACTCCTGTAGAAAAGTGTGGCAAGTTCCAGAAATTTCCGCATCTCATCAGCCAATGAGATTAGAGCTTCCATATTTGGTATATCCCTAATAAGGATATTCACGCCAAGGTCACCAAAAAAAATAGCCAATGAGGGAAACAGTCGCCAAATCCATTACCTGCCCTATTGGAGCTTTCCAATGCCTTGTTAAGTGAAAATTAGTCTATTTTAAAGCTAAAAAGACTAGAAATGCGCAAAATTAGCATTTTACCAACTTACTAAGCCTCTTTGAAATAATTTATACAAAAATAAATACAATTATTTACAATTCCTTAACAATATATATATATATATATATATATATATGTGTGTGTGTGTGTGTGTGTATTATTTTAGTGTGGTGTCAATAACTATTATGAATGCTTCTAATGAGAGTACTTTCAAAGATAGATTATAAATACTAAAGGGTCGACAGCTATGTGTACCCCAATGAGCTGGCGAGGAAAACTTTTCCTTTATATCAGTTGTTAGAAAAAAAAATCTACAACTGCATAAAATTGTGCATGGTTCCTTTGTTCTCAGATAAAGATAGTGTGTTAAGGTCTCTAAAAATTATTACAGTTAATAAAACTCTAATCCCTGAAACAAGGAAATAATGGATATTTTCTTGTTTAGTCGAATTAATTTTAATATTCCAGAAGTCTTTATAAAAATCTGTAGCGCATCAATAAAATATCATTTGATATGATAATAAATAATTTATATTTTTAATAAACAAACTAGTTAATTAAATATTAAAATGTCAATATTTAATGAACTATATATTTTTTATTTTTATTTTAATCCATTACCTGCCGTCAATAAATACCCAAATTGAAGTACTCGGGAAAGACCTTTTGTACCCAAGCAATGGTAACCTGGACAGATGCATTGCGGGCGGAAAAAAAATGCTGTAGTTAGAAAGTACCCCAAGCAAGGTTAAAGACGATTTCATTGTACTTTATTTTAATTTTAATTTTAATTTAAATTTTTTTTTCTTTTAAATTTATTTATAATGTGATGTAAAAATAAATAGTGATTCAATTATTTTGAAAAATCTTTTAAATATAGTGACCAGCGAAACGGGCCTAAATATACTAGCAATGGGTATTACGCTATTTATTTTTTATTTATTTAATTCATTCATTTGACGGAGAAATGTTTAATTTATTATAATATTAAAAATCAAATGGTAACACAGTAGGAAAAAATAAGAATATTATATTTTATATTTAAAATGTATTTATAGCAGCTATGTTTATGTATAATTTTTATAGTATAACAACGTTTTATTTTTCATTTATTTATAAATTTATTTATTTAATAGTTCCCCATCATTCTTTTGGTATGGGGAACTTAGGTAATCGTGAAAATTTCGACCTCGGTTTTTTGACTTTTTTACACGTTTTTAGGTGTGGAGAATCCGAAAATGACAAAATTTGTATGGTGTCCGTATGTAGGGTGTCTGTTAGTTTGTTAGTGTGTTAGTGCATTAGTCCGTTAGTTTGATAGTCTGTTTACACGGTATCTTACGAACAAGTGATGCAGAGAGGTCAGACTAGTTTTAAAATATTACTTTCGATACTGGCATAAACTCTATGCATTTACAACATTCAAATTAAAAAACTTCGCAAGTTTTTGGAAATTTATGAATTTCTTAACATGGCAGAATAGGGCAAAATTTCACATAAACGTGAATTTTGAGAGATATTTTCATCGTAACGGTGTCAGACTACTTTTGAAATATTATTTAGGATGCTGGCATGAATATCACTGACTTAGAATTTTACAATATAGAAATTTTGTAAGTTATTAGAAATTTACGAATTTCTTAACATGGTAGAATAGGGCAAAATTTCACACAAGCGTCAATCTTGAGGAATATTTTAATCGTAAAGGTGTCAGACCTCTTTTGAAATACTATTTAGGATACTGACATGAATACCATAGAGTACGAATTTTCTAATTTAAGAAATTCGTAAGTTATTTGGAATTTACGATCCTTTTAAAATGGCAGAAGAATACAAAATTGAGCATAAACGGCCATTTTCAAGATCATAAATATATCAGACAACTTCAAAATAACATTTATGATACTTGTATGAACATGACTGATTACAAATATTCTATTAGGAAAATTTCGTAAGCTATTCGTTATTTAAGATTTTATCAACATAACAAAATTGAAAATTTTCCATATAAATATGCATTTTGAGGATTGTTGCATTGGAAATAGTAGCATGAAAAGTAAACTACGAAATTTACCCTAATAAAATAAATTAATAGATTAGAATAAGAATAAATATATAGAAGTGAACGTTGGATAGCCTATTAAGCAGGGATTTCATTCTGTCACAGTGTCAAGCGTTTTTTTTTTTTTTTTTTTTTTTTTTCAAATTCATTTCTCTTAATTAAGAGAATGACCTGTTCTAGAAATTTATGAATATATATATGTGATGGGGAACTGAGCAGAGTCCACCTATGCCAACTAGTATTCCTTTATTTATTTATTTATTTTATATATTTATCGTGAAAAAGGTAGTATATAGCAGAAAGGATTAAACTAGTAAAATTTAAATTTAGTTAAAATTTGTTTGTTTTTGTTTAATTAAATCCTGTTAAAAGAAAATTTTTATTTTTTATACATTATATTGGTCGGAATACAATCGGAATATAGTGCAAAGAGCGTAATCTAGAAAATACATGGTTCAAAAACTAAAATACTTAACAGATGCTGTGATACAGTCATCTCTAAAATCGTATTCCCTAAATAATAGCAGATCCACTTGTCGTCAATAAAAACACAAATTGAAGTGCCCGGAAAAGACATTTCTGCAGGAAGTGGTAACCTGTTCCCGACGTTGTGCGGACTGAAAAAGAGCTGCAGTATTCAGCGGGTAAACAAAGCAAGGTTTAGGACGATTTAATGTAGGTTTTTTCTTTCTTTCTTTTCTTTTCTTTTCTTTTTTTTTTTTTTTCATTTATGATGTGATATAAAAAATGTGATTTAAATATTTTGAAAAATCATTTAAACATAGTGACCAGTAAAGCGAGCGTAGCCTGCTTGCAAACAAATAAATAATACACAGGGTAAATATATTAATTTTAATTTTAAAGTTATAATGGCGTCATGTTTCCATACGCATAAGCAAATCGTTCATTATTCACATGAAAATATATTTATTTTTATGTTGAACAAAATATGAACTGGAAAATATTTTTGGCAATAATCTTATATATTAAAGCACAAAGGTATTTCTTTAAGACCAAAATCGCACGATCTGAGCATGCGCTGAAGGCTATTCCTTTCCCTAGATGCAATCGGAGACCAATAGCTGAAATTTGCACACTTTGCTTTGAACCAATGAGAAGCAACCGAAGCAGGCTCTATTCCTTTCCGTAACCGTAAAGACGAACGTTCATGTTTACTTTATCGCATCGACTGCTATCTTTCGTCGTTTCTTTTCAATTTGATAGTAAGTATTAGTTTAAAAAGTTCACAATTTCGTACTTTGTACGACAGCAAGTTTTGTATAGATTCTTTTGTTTTTATTTCATCCATTTTGTATAAAGCTTATTCTTTTGCAGGTGTCCTACATTATTGTGTATAATTCCTTATCTTTTAGCACAGGAAACTGAATTTTTGAACTTTTTTTTTTCTGCATTGTGTAAATTACTTCGTTTATTTAAAATAATCCTGTATATAAATATTTAACCTTTCTTCTGCACTGTATCTATATGTTTATTTCAATGATGGTATTTATTTACTTTGCCCAGCTATTAAATTCGATTAATCAAAACTTTTAATGTTCACATCGTACTAAAAATTAACAAAACACTTGATTTTGTATATAAAGAAGTGTTTTATTTTTATTTCATTTTTTAATCTATAGCAAGTTAATGATTCGGATCACTTACACGATTATACATGCTTTCAAAAGAAGCATAACAAAAAAAAAAATCTGTTGTTGTTCTGTAAACATGTAAATTGGTTGCTTGATAATTATAAATGTGTTATGTACTAAGTTTTTCATGTTAAATATGTTTTGGAAAGGAGTTTTTATTTTAATTACCGCTTATTTATTTGGTTTAGTTTTCAACTTTTATTTTAATTGTATGAATAAAGTTAGACTAAAATGATTCTTTTATTTTATTTATTTTCTTATATTTATGTGAGTAGATAGCTCACTATAAACATTTATAAAACTAAAAAGTGATGAAAAATTAAGTTGTTAGCATTACATTTAAAAGGCCAGTTTGAAGTAACAAAATAAGGTAAACTATTAATTGTTACTGAATAGTAGCTCTAAGAATTTTATTGGGGGTTTGTTTGTTTGAATTAGGCAAATTTTATTTCAATAAGAAATAAAAAGTTTAACCAGAATAAAGGTTTAAAAGTAAAAAATTAAAATTAAAAGCAGAATTTCCAATGCTAAAAAAAAGATGAATTATACATAATATTGTAAACTCATGCAAAAGAGTATACTTTATACAAAGTGAAAGAAAAAGGAAAAAATATATATTACACACCTTGCTGTTTTGCAAAAAAGGAAATTATGAACCTTTAAGCCAATACTTGCGACCAAATTGGAAAACATTGTCGTAATTCATTCATACATTAGTTGCTTTTTCACATATTTTCTTACATATAAATTTTTTACATAATTTATATGTTTTAAAGTCTCCTTAGTCCTATTTTTCAAAGATTGGATAATATGTATGTATTGGTTGAAAAAGGGTGGGGGGGGGGATTTTCTGTCTGTCACATCACAAAAAATATTACAATTGTGAAAAGTCAATTTCGTTTGGCTATTCCGATGTAACAACTTTGTTAATTGTTAGACGGGATTTTGTAGATACCTGTGGTCTCGATGGTGGAGGATATATTTGACATTAAAATTATTTTATAGAAGTTTCAATTAAAATCAAAAATGCAGCGGAAAAATAGAATGTAATTGTATGTATTAAACCCAACCAAAATATCTATCAAATAATTCGTAAGCAACAAAAATCGCCCCCTCCCCCTTCGAGATCCCAGGTATACACAAAATCCTGTTTACATACATGGTGCTGATGATCGAGGGTGTCACCTCGCGAAAACGGCTACACCAACTTCAAATATCAAAAGCTTTTAAGAAAAGTTTAAACTTTAACTTACATAAATAAACACTTTTAATATTAACTATAAAATATACCTTTTATTAAATCTCTGCTCGCTTTTAAATCTGCATGCAAGTAGGAGATTTCAGGGTTTTTACATGTTTGTTACTTTCACTTTTTGGTTTACAGTATGCATAATTGATGGTAGTGGAATTCATGGGGTTGTTATATATCAGATATTTTTAAATAAATATTTCATAAATGTTTAACTTACTTTTTTTTTTTTTACTAAATAATATGAAAATTGCTAGAAATATCTTAAAAAAGTGACTGTGTCGAATTCTATTGTAGAGCGACAACTCCATACAAAACCAGCGCACCTACTTTAAGCTTCATTTAAAAGAGTTAGTATAAAACAATGGTACTCGGCTGGTGGGCTATTAAAAGATTTCAGTTGTACTTTTAAATGTTATTAAGACGTCAAATTTTGACGGGTACCAACTAGTTAAATTTAAAACTAATATTTAAATGGCGAATTTTAAAGTAATTATTATGAAATTATTTTCATATTTTAATTAATAAAAAAAAATATCAAAAATATAAAAATACACCAAAATAATCTCTAATGTTTTTCTCGAATGCTTTGATATATTTTGATTAGTTAAATTTTTTCATCTTTTGCAAAAGTGAACCATCTATATTTTTCTTTAAAATTTACTTATTGATGAAACTTTTATTTTTTTTATAGCATGTCTCTTCAAGAATAAACATTTATTTTATGATTTGGGAGGCTCAATTTTTTTTTTTTTTTTTTTTTTTTTTTTTACTAAAATTTTTATATTGTGCATTTTAGTAACTAAAAGAAAGTTAAAAAAAAAAAAAAAAAAGAGAGAGAGAGAGAGATTCAGAATTTCTTACGAAGTGTAAACGATGAAATATTTTATTTTACAATTGACATCTTATCTAATAATTATTTTCAAAAACATAACACATGGACATTAGAAGGATCGAACCCAATCGCATTAACAACTTGACGCTTTAACCGACTGAAACAATGTCCGGCATAAGGAAATCCTCACATTTACTTTAAAATGGAAAAGTCTTTCTTTCTTTTTTTTTTTTTTTTTACTGTGAGACGGAAACACTATGACAAAATCCAATTTCAATAAGGAAAAACTTCTAATAAAAAAGAAAACTAATCAAAAATTCGAAAATCGGGCATCGAGGTGCATCATGAGAGGTCATTACGAAGCTCTATGCAAATTTGTGTAGCTCTGCGATCATCCCTTTTCCTAAGAAGCTCCGGACATATAAACACACCGACACATACACTATATTTTATTATATGTATAGATGTACAATTTAAAATTTTTAAATTTTTAAATATTCGGAGAAATTAAAAGCAAATCCTAGTAAGTATAAGAATTTTAAAACGATAAAAATCTAAAGTCCGTTGTTGTGAGTATGAATGATTCAAAAAATCTTAAGGATAAAATTAGTATCAGTATAACTAGTAAGAAAACATAAAAAAATGAAAAAAAAAAAAATGGTGAAGAATTTTTTTTTTTTTTTTTTTTTTTTTTTTTTTTGTGGACAACAAAATGTCTATCGCGGACCACTGGTTAGCGACCACCGGTCTAGTAAATACTTCAAAATACGTCATTCTAGAAAATTGCAGATGGAAAGAAGTAGAAACTCCGGCGAAGAAAAACTAATTTCCTTAAAGCATCGTTATGCACAGGCACAAGTTCCTATAAACTCCATTGCATAAAACTTCTTGCTTTATTATAAGCAGCCAAATTGATTAAACCTACGTTAAAAACAAATACATCTAGTTTAGCAAAAATCATTACACTTAAAATGAAAATATTTTCATTTTACATATGTATATAGTTAATATGAAATTTGTGAAATAATAATGTTTCTTAAATTACATTGATCCCAGCAATCAAAATTAGATTTTACATAAAGATTAAAATCTCTTTTAGTTATTTCATCTTTAAATTTTATTTTATATTTTTAATATTATTTTACATTTTTTAATATTTTGAAATCCAATTTTTATATTTAGATCAGAAGAAGAATTTTGATTTAGACGTAAATTCAAATGTTCACGATAACTGTATTTTTTAAACTTTCTACTGCTGTTAAAAAAATAATTATTTTTTTAATTTAATTTTGTAAATGATACATGAAACTTAATTAAGGAACCTAATTCAATGATTCAAGTTAATGTGCAATTAATGTTTTTATTTTGTGTTTGTATAAAATATTGAAAAAGTAATAATAGTAATAAAAATAAGAGATATTACTTAAGATTTTTATTTTCATTATTGAATACGTTTCATTATATATATATTACTATACATATACGAGACGCTTCATCAAATAGCAATCTTTAAATCATTAGTGAATTTTTTCTTGTATGAAATGATACATGTATGGTTCCTGAAGCATTAGTAGGGATCCAGTAAGAGTTCAATTTCTATTTTTATTTTAATGATGATTGAACGATTCCTGTAAATGCTTGTGAAAAAGTTCTAAAAGTATATATATATATATATATATATATATATATATTCGTTTTTTAAGTTTTACGCAATAGTCAAGTGGAACACACTTGACTATTTGTTGATCTTTTTTCATAAAAAAAAAAAACGATACATTTGTATATATTTTTGTTTTAAATAGCTTATTGAAGTTTTACCCTCAAATATTTAAATATCTAACTGCAATTTTTAATATCATATTTAATTTAATTATAAAAATATATTTTCTATAACTAATTAATATTAGTTTGACTCAATGAATAATTAGAAATCAATGAAAAATTGATTTCCTTGTGTCGCTTTGTTCGGTAAAATATAGCACAATTAACAAATGGATGGATAAAAGGTGAAAACAACTAATAAATGTTCAAAAATTTAGCACCATATGAAACATTTCTTTTCGTGCACTCATTATTTCTCCACGCAAATCATCACGCAGTAAGCAACTGATTTATTTATTTATTAATTATTTTTTTGTGTATATGTATAGCATATTTCAGGTTCGTGCAAAGTAAAGTAATTAAATGTACACAAACATCAAACCGTCACAATTATATATACTCAAATCAAAAATTTTATATTAACGAGAAAAAAAATTAGTTAAAATATACATTTAAAAACAATTAAAATTTAGACGTTTCAAAACTCGTCCGAGTTTCCTCATCAATAGCAATACAACATAATTTACAAGTATTACATAAATATTACATACCTAAGGAATTTACAGAAGTACAGAATATTGAGGAGACAGTGCGCATGAATCAATGATAGTGTGGAGATGACTGGTAGTGTGTAATTTCTCAAAGGAATTACGTGACTTGTAGTTATCATAACCAGAATTTAGAATTTTTATATTATCGAAATAAAGAGCATGATCGGTTTCAATTTATACTGCTTTCCGGATGATTAAACAATTAAAAAACTTTCTTTTTAATTTTAAACCTGTAACCCCTTCTTTGGATCTAACTGGCGTAATACATTTAACTAGTATATAACCCCGTCAAAAATGATGGAATGTGAAATTAGTTAAGGTAATGGATGAAAAAAGACTTTGCCTGCTTCGCTGGTCACTAGTTTAAGGGAAGCTCTTTTCTATATCGCTTTATTAAATAAATAAATAAGTAAATAAATGAAAATAAACTTATGAAATTGCTCAAAAGCCCGCTTTTTATCCCTCATTTGCAGGCTCTACAGTGTCTGTCCCTATTGTATGTGACAATAGCTTACCAGTGGGCTTTCATTTGGGTACTTATCAGATGACAGTTTCGAAACGGACAGTATGGAAAAATTGAAGCAGCAAATTTATATTTGAATTCCAGTTACATCTGAAAAACACTATACGTGGTGTACATAGTGTTTTCTTTCACGTTATTTTCTATATTTATTAAATTATTCGATCAATTTCATGCCAAATATAATTTTACAATATGCTATGATCTGCTACATCTATCGCATGAGGCAAATTTGTGGTTATAGTAGTAGTTAAGTTAGTTAATAGTAGTTGGTGCATAGAAAAATATATAAATAATTAAATATGTAAATCTGATCCTAGTATAGCCTTAATATCCCTTTGTCTACTTTTGAATTTTTATCGCCATTCTAGACAAAAATACAGAGTTTATGCAATTGGTTTTCCTATTTCTTTCTTTTAATCTCTTCTTCCTTTCCTTTATTTTATTTTATTTCATTTTTTATTTTTTGGTTTTTCAATATTTTAAAATTTATTTATATTTTTTAAAGCTACCTGGCTTAAAGTGTCTTTCGCAAAAGTTAGACCTTGGCGAAAAATGTCCGATCTATTTCAGCATCAAAATTTTAAAATATTACCCAGGATTATCAATGAATTAACTTTCATGCCATGCGTGATTCTTCCGTGCCAAAAACGCACTATTAAAAAAAAAAATCTAAAATTGAAGTATTTAAAAAAAAATTAATAATAAATAAATAAAGGTTACGTTTGTTTCATTTTCGTATTTAATTTTTTTTCATGTGCATTAGCAAATTTTATATGTATATACATTTTTTTTTTTTCGTGTGAAAGCATATTTCATTTTATGGGAAAAAAAAAAAAAAAAAAAAAAAAAAAAAAATAAAAAAAGGTAATTTTTTTAAAACAATTATAAATGTAAATGTCCAATTTTTTAAAGTTATTATTTTCATATTTTGATTAATTTGAAAATATCTAATCAAAATATCGTTACAAATAAGGTAGCAAATGAAAGGAACAATTTTTCTGAATCCGTCGGACTAAACAGCTTATCGATCGGGTATTTTTTTTTAATTAACTAAAGTATGAAAATTAGATCGTAACTTGCAATATAGATGAGTACTAACTGGAATCGTTACCTCTCTTTCAAATTATTTAAATAGATTATTTCTAAAAATTGTAAATATGTTTATATAGGTAAAACTACCCATACAGCAAGAATTGAACTACAAGAGCAAAGGCGATCATATAAACATTACAACCAAAGTTGTAATCCATTCCTAAAATTGTAAACCATTCAATAGAAAAATATCATATTCCTGATTTCAATAATACAAAAGTTCTAAATTCTGGTTATGAAAATTATAAGTCACGTATTTTCCTTCAGACTTTGCTCACTGATAGCTATCTTCACACTATCAATGAGGCACACTGACTCCTCGATATTTTGTACTTATGTAAATTCCTTGTGTATTTACGTAATGCTTGCAAATTCTGTTGTATTTATATTGATGAGGAGACTTGGGCGGGTTTCGAAACATCTAAATTTTAATTGCTTTTATATATATATATTTTAACTAAAATTTTGTCTTTAAAAAAAAAAAAAAGTTATTAAAATTTGATTTATAGAAATAGCACCCATAGAACGCAATGCTCTGGAGCACTTTCGATTGTCTGTGTACACAATTAAATGCTGCTATTTTCTCCATTTTATATAGAAAATATCCAATAGTGAACTTCAATGATGCATTTCAATTTAATTAATATTTGTGTACATTAAAATCATTAACATATTGTTTATAGAAATACCTCTAGGGAACACAATGCTTTGTTAAAACAGGAATAAACTACTACGTCGGAAACGCCAAAGAAAAATTATTGAGGTGCATACAGCTGTTTCGGTAGCCTAAAGCGTACCGTCATCAGTGCAAAAAAAGAATTCTGAATCTGGAGAAGTACTCGTATATATAGGAGAGGGACCGGATTTAGTTCAACCAATAGGATTACGGAAGAGGTGGGGAGTGTGGCCAATAGGAATTAAGGAATGTGTAGCTGTGTAAACAGTAGAAAAATTAAGGAAATGTGGACTGAATGTAAAATTTCCAACAATCAGACAAATAGGGAACAGCGAAATCACAATTTACAAGGTTTTTAAAATTTTTATAAATATGAAAAGCTTCAAGGAAATCGAGTTCATGAATGGATTTAGGTCTGCAAATTATTTTAGCTGAATTAAATTTAAAATTATGATTTTCCTCCCAGCTATGTTTAGAAATAGCCGATTTATTGGTTTCTTGTTTGCGGACGTAATTCATATGATCTTTTAGACGAAATTTAAGACTGCGTTTAGTTTGGCCAATATATGATAAACCACACTGACAGGATATACTATAAATGCCCCAAGAATTATGCATATCAATAGGATCTTTTAACTGAGAAAAGGTGAGTTTATTAAAAGGCGAAAATATTATTTTAAAATCATATTGTTTGAGAATTTTAGCTATGGTTTGACTGGTTTTAGAAAAATAGGGAAAAACAACACTGATATTAGATGTGATTGATTTAGTAAACGAAATACGAGGGAGTTGTAATTTTTGGATAGCTTTGTCTGTAATGGAAGGGTCATAACCTCTGTCAATTGCGATGGCTTTCAGGTATTTAATTTCAGATTTCAATAAAATAGGATTTGAACAAATATTAAGGGCACGGTTTACAAAAGTATAGAAAGCAGCCATTTTTTGGTTAGGTGGGTGACATGAACGCACATGGGGAGGAAGGGAGACTGCAAAATTTTTACGATAGACAGTGGTTGAATATCCATTTACAGTGCGAGAGACGAGGGTGTCAAGAAATGGAAGGGAGCCATTATTTTATATTTCATATGTAAACTGGATATTACTGTCAATTGAATTTAAGGTTTCTAAGACATGGTCAATATTGTGAAGAGATATGTCAATAAGCGTGAAGGTGTCGTCAACATAACGGGTCCAAAAAGGAAAAGATATTTTCTTAAAAAGCTTGCTTTCGAAATAGTGCATGTAAATGTCTGCGATAATTGGGGAGAGAGGGGAACCCATGGCTAAACGTTCAGACTGACGATAGAATTTATTTTGGAAAGAAAAAGTGGTTTGTGATAAACAAATGCGGGTAAGAGAAATTAATTCTTGTATTTTAAAAGAGGTGAAATGAAACTATTTTAATCTATTTTCGAGACAACAGAGGGCGCCACTTATTGGAACATTAGTGAAAAGAGATGCTTTGGATTCAGATGTTCTTATACACAAAACAGCAGATGTATTCACTCCTTTTCAACAGAGAACATCCAATAAATAACTTGAATATCTGTTTTAATAATTTCCATGAATATTTACGGGAGTTAGAGAGCGGACAGACAGCCAGACAAAATGGAATCATTAACGCTTTTCAACCTTGCTGGAAAGTGTTGAAAAAAGAAAATATCCATACGATTACACGGAACAGTTAAAAGAATTATATTGTTGATGAGTAGCCTTAAGAGAGAGAGAGAAAAAAAAACATTACATGTAAACGATAAACAGCACATATTAAACAGTCACATTTTGTATTTTTTTTTTTTTTTTCATTTTGTTTGAGATATTTACACGCAAAATTTATATTCACATACACTAATTACCTTTCTGGATGTGTTTTCATTAATACGAAAATATTTTTGCTAGACTATGAAAGTACTAAGTATGTTTATTTATTTATTTACATTTATATTTATTTATATATTTTTTCAAGCGATAAAACTAAAAAAAAAAAAAAAAAAAAAAAAAAAAAAAAAAAATGTGTAATGTTTAAAATTTTAATTTGGCATTTTAACATTGAAACAATCTAAGCTAATTGATTACGGAGAAACGAGGAAAAGAAAAAAAACACTTAGAACATTTGTAGGAAATTTTATTAAAATGCAATGAAAGTTCTGTAAACTTAGTTTTAAATTATTTACCTTTGGAGAAAAAAAAGAAACTATAATAATAATAATAAAATCCAAGCTAAATAATTAAAGAACACATATTTGACATGCATAAAATGTTCATTTTACAAAATTAGTAAGTCTCATTTATGTTAATTCATAAAAACACGAAACATGAATGAAAAAGTTCAAAGACTTAACACTTGAATTTTTAAACAAATTTTCAACATGCTATGCATTAATTTCACTGATACTAACAATAGTGATATATTTTAGATAGTATTAATTATTTTTATTTTTTTAATTAATTATAAAATAACATTTTGTTTCCATCACAAATAATTTGTATTACATAAGTTTAGTATTTTACGCAGAATTTATACTTAAAAATAAAAATATATTTACATATATATGTTACAACATATTTTTAACTATTAATTAATTAAGTGAATTAACATTTTAGTTAAATTCTAATAAAGTAAATTTTATAATCAATAGAATACGGTTTTTAAATAAATGTGTCTAAAAAACATTAACAATACATTTCCTGGGGAAAAAGGGAAAAAATATTCTTTAACTGATTTTAATGCGTAAAAATAGTAAAATTTATTTAACATGAGACACATTAATGCATAATACTTTAATCTGTCATATGTAAATTAAACCTCTTCCTTTCATCTTACATTTTGAATAATACGAATGCATCAAGAACTCTTTTTACATTTTTTTTTTTCATTGAAGATCTGCGAAGTTAGCAAGTGCATTTAGGATTTAAGGCATTTCGATTATTTTACCATTACCCAATAAAAATTATGAAAAAAACACTTGCGTTTAGTTAAATCTTCTGAGAAAAAAAATGAATAAAAAGATTAAAAAGTAAATCTACTTCTTTATTTTTTTTATTATATAATTTCAATTAATATAACAATATTTGTTAATGATAAGAGGGAGAAAAAAAAGATCATAATTACAACCCATATTATTATTAGGATGTTCATATAATTCATTCTTAAATAATAACCTTTATATGATAAATATATAATATTTTTAAAAGATATTTTTTACGTACCAAACATAACATAAATGCAAGTGCAAACAAATAATACAAATTTTCCTTTAATAGCAATTTGTAGTAATAGAGATTTTTAAAATAATAAAAATAATAAATTAAAATATATAAATAAAAACTAATAAAGCAAAAACTAACAGATAATCGTACGTGACTCGAAAAATAAATAAATAAATAAAATATTATTTCAAAATATATATGCATACTTATTTTATTTTAGGCAATTATGCTTGAAAATGCATGCATATTGATACTTTTTATTCGTTTATAATATTACTTTTCCTGTTCATTTTTAGATTAAACAAATATTACGTAGGAAATTATTTTTAAGTATCTATTTAATCAATATTATCAATAACTAAAAACTTTCACATTTTAATAAGAACATATTAAGGGGAATGGAAAATAATGTCGTTTTGAATTAATAAAATGAAACCGGAAATTTTTGTTTAACAGTGTTTACATGGTACTTTACAAATAACCATCTTATAAGTTACCTAAGAATATCTTAAATTTTATCCAGGATAAATTTCTGAAGTCAGTATTTTAATTCAAAACGACATTATTTTCCGGTCCCCCTAATATTTTAACCTATTTATAAATTTTTCATTAAAAATTAGTTTTGTTTCAATTGGAAATACATTCTACGAAATATTTTAACGGACAGATATATGAAAAAGTCCAATCGTATTCTTTATTAAATTTAGTTTTATGTGTTTATCTACATGCATTTAAAATTAAAAGAAAAGCTTAATAAAGTAATACCAACATTACGTTTTTTTATTGCAAACGCATACATAAACTGCATATGCCAATGCACAAAAATTAAACTTTTCGCTGTGATATAAGCACACATTTTTATCATTTATCCATGATGAATCATACCTAAATGTTGACACAGGATTTTATGTATTTCCTTTTGCTAGGTAATAGATATATTCATGTAAGTTTTCTTTCTACATTGGAAGACCTTGAAGTTGAAATCCCGAATCACTTATCATTTTAAAGGATTTGACGTGGTTATACGAAAAGGACTTCTTGTAACATGTCAGTTTAATATTTTCCAGATGAGTAGATTTTAATGGATTTACAATTCGTTTCAAAACATAGGTTTAAATACGGCAATATTTCTTCTGATTAAATGCATTTGTTAAAAGTAGTAAAATATTTTAACTATTCACAAAACAGTGACATATTAATAATTTTCCGATTTAGTAAACTGGAAAAATATTGTTTTACTTTCAGTAAAAATAGTTATATAGCAAAGTTTTTATATTAAAAGTATTTTTAAAAGTTATATATGAGAATAAACACACACATACGCACATATATATATACTAACACACACACACACACACACACACACACGCACACGCACACACACACACACACACACACACACACACACACACATACACACACACGCACGCACACACACAGACACATACACACACACACACACACACACACACACATATATATATATATATAAGCAAAATAACCAATGATAGATGAAAATTAATCCCAAAACATATGAGTGCCTTCTGGAGCTCCCCCATGTAGGGAAGGAAATATGAGAAGTTTCTAACGAAACATTGGCTATTTAGCCAAAAAAAAAATACATTTCTAGCCCCCCAACTTTTCACAGATGGAAGTAAGACCATACAGTAAACGAATTTATTTAATACAGAGCGTGAATTCATAAATGAAGCATATAAGCAAATACATCAGAATAAAATACAAGGATATAAATAATACAGGAATATAAATATTAATAAAAATAAAAGCATACTGGAGAGACTCGAATAGTCAAAAGAAAATTGAAGCCCCCTCCACCCCGTTCCTTTCCCCCCCGTCTTAAACATAGAGCCCGCTTTCAGCTGGTATGGCCACTTAACAGCGCTTAAATGTCGCCTGAAATGGATAAAAGAAACCTTAAGTAAGGTTGTAATCAAGAAGACTGACATGTTTATTGAGTAAAAAAACAGCATAGCGGTTGACAGTTAATATGTTTTTGAGATTTTCTAGAGCCGCATTCAGGTCTAAATGGTTATTGCAAAACATTTTAATTCTAATTTGAGTAAAAATATTACTTTAAAACTCTATGACTTATACAGGAGAATCAATTCATTAAATTCCAAAATTTAAAGTTAAAATTTTGTCTTTTATCATAAATTCCAATAAACCAGTTTTTACCATTTTTTTTTAATTTAAAAATTAACAGTATTATTATTATTATTATTATTATTATTATTATTATTTTATTATTATTATTATTATTATTTTTTTTTTTTTAACGATGTTGCATATAAACTAACTTGTTTTATTCTCAATCTCTTATTGAATAGTTTAATTTTTATTACATAAATATATGTGATTTTCAGATTAATAGATACATGGGCCAAATTAGTTTGGTTCGATTAAATTTTGTATAAATGCAATTAAAAAATAAATTAGTCAACAAATATTTTTTTTTCTGATGTGGCTATTACAGGAGGTACACATAAGGAGTATTGGTAAAATCCATTTTTCAAATACTGACAAATATTTATTTATTTATTTATTCATATATTTATTTTTTTTAAGATTGGTTTAATCTATAAAAAGATTAAAAATGTTTGTTTGCAACTAGAAAAATTACTGCATAAGAAGAAAGAAAAAAGAAAAACAAATGACGGTTTAATACTGACACACGAACGCTAAGTTTAAAGTATGGGATAAAAATAAAATAAATATTTTAAAAATAAGATTTTAAGTGTATCGAGCGCAGCTGCCATTACTCTAAATAAATCATTCTCGAAGTGAATTAATTTTCATGATATAATTTTTAAGTTTTACACATAAAGGTTTAAAAATATACACTATATACTAGACATTTTATTTTGCTTTAATGACATCACTTGATAATGTTTTTATACACACAAGTGCCTTTTTACATAGTTAAGTAATTTATTTTATAGGCAAACTTCTAATAGGAATTCGAAAGGAATATGTGATTTTTTTTTTTTTTTATAATTGAACATTCAAACAATAATCACAGTCTCTTAATTTATTTTATGCATCTAACATTGCTATATAAAAACTGTATGATCTTATTGGTTTTATACAAAAAGAAAGAAAATGACATAGAAACTACGAGTTTTTCATACATTCATTTATTCATCTGATTATATTACAGAATTTTATGTGGAAATATAATTGTGAAAGAGAAAAAAAAAAAAAAAGTCTACAAAAATTAAAACTGACGCATAAGAAAATGATGTTGATGTTTCATTACATTAAGAGTGGGTCTCTTTTTTCGTTCCCGCTGTCATTAAAAACTCATAACATAAAAGCATTAAAAAGGACAAGCTCATTAAATTTTCGTAATTTAGGATAAAAGGATTTTTTTTTTTTTTTTTTTTTTTTTTTTTTAATGGCTTACTCATAAGTGACGCTAGTTACATACATACGATTATTTATTTCGCATAGATCTTTAGAGTTTAGCTCCTAAATCTTAAGAACGCACAAACACACCCATATAGAACCTATTATCCAATAAATTATAATGCTGAGGGAATTATAAAATATTAACCACAGGTGACCATAAACCTATTTGGCTTATTCAGAGAACTCTGTATCTGTATCGAAATTGCAGATTCAATCCAAAATTCGTATATAGATACTTAGAAGGATGCAAAAAAAAAAATATATATATATATATTTTTTTTTTTATTTATTTCGCTGTTAAGGGACGTACATAAATTTAAATGAAATTTTAAATATATATTTGTTTTGAAATTATATTCCACTCAAAAAAAAAAAAAGCGTTTCAACGATTGAAAGCAATATCTTAAGAAAATTAATAGTGAATTAATCTAACAGAAAACAAATAAAGGCGAAATAAATTAAAATTTTGAACATAAGTATATGTAATAATGTAATAGGAATCAAAAAAGTAGAATTAACTTTATTTATGCAGAGTAAAAAGAACTGCTAGGGTGCAGACGCATCAAACGAACAAATAAATGGTCTTGAAAGAAAAAAAAAAAAAAAAAAAGGAGGAAACTTGTTAAATTGAAAAAAAAAAAAAGTAATTCGAAAAGATAATGTGTAAGTACAACGTTTCTCACAAAATGTTAGTAGAAAAATGAAATGGTAAGCTTTTGGTCGAAAGAAATTTTAGCGACAAAAATAATTTCTATTAGTTTTTTTTTTTTTTTTATTTATTTATTTATTTATTTTATTTTATTTTTGTTAAGTTTGTTTAAGCAAAATAAAAGTTGATATAAAAAAATCGGAAAAAAATATAAGAAAACAGAATATACATTAAAAGAAATATATATAAGAAAAAAAAAGTTAAATATGCAAATGAGTAAGAAAAATAGATGAAAAAAAAAAAAAAATGCATGTACCATAATGTAAGAGTTTATGACTTTTGATCTATGATCCATAAAATATTGATAAACTGCAGTGGATTTGTATACATATACATATTCACTTTTAACTACTTACTATTAATAATTCCTCTAAATACTTTATTAGGCAATGTAATGATGCTTTTACTTTTGAAAAAAAAAATGAACTCGTAAAAATTGACAAAATTCAATTCCATCACTTATTCTGAACACCATTCCGCCATTCTTTGAAAAGGCATGTCTGATTGTGTGCCTTGCACACTTCACTGATGACAGTATTTAAATAGATTTAAATTAAAAAATGGATTTTTTTTTTTTTTTTTTTTTTTTTTTTATAAACAAACTAATAAAAAATAAAATAAAATTGCTCGAAACTTTGCTTTGCGTTTCCGTTTTATTCGACAGCGTCTCCCTCGTCCGCTAAATATCGGGTACGTATCCCTATTGTATTGCCTACAAGAAAATCGTAGACTTCACTTTATTTGCTTATCGGATGACAGTATCGAAATATGAAAGTGTCTTTCTATATCTGTATCCCAGTTACATATGAACAAAACTATACATAAAGTACATATATTTATTTTCACATTATTTTTTATATTTTATTTTATTTTTCCAGTCTACCATAAAATGTCAGCAATTTCACACAATATACTGTATAGAGTATGAGACAATGTTTTTTTTTTTTTTTTTTTTTTTTGTGTTTGTGTGTGTGTGTATGTGTGAGTGCTTATGTATATTTTACATCTTAAATATTTTGTAATTAGTTAATAGTAGTTGGAATATAGAAAAATAATTTTTTAAATTTATTTTTATTTTTGACACGCTACTTGGCTTAAAAGACTGTCGATAAAGGAAATTCCTTGATGAGAAATGCCCGGTTTAAATCAGCGTAAAAAAAAAAAAAAAGCCAGTATTATTTATAAATAAAGCTCTTTAATATGATATTTAACCATCTCTTATGCCATGCATGCTATTCGTTCCAAAAATGTAATATATGTATGTACAGTCGGGGGAAAATCGTAGCACTCGCTGTAATTTCATTATTAATTGTCACAGAAAAATTTAATAGACACCATTCAACAGGAAATTAAATTCACTTTTGGAAAATGCGGTCGAATTTTGAATTAGGGGTTATCTACATATTGAAAAGAGCGCTAACTTTGATTTTTTTCAACAGCAACACCCAATTTTGACTTTATATTCGAATGTATGAGAGTCTGGCAGTGCGAAAAAGTATACTGTTTGTATATTTTATCTTTAGTATTTATAGAGTTATAATTAAAAATGTGTTAGGGGGTTATCTGTAAATGTAGAAAAATAAAATTAAGATCCTATAAGAAAGAGATAAAACTTTAATGTTTTACACCGGAAATCTTTCAGTAAAAAAAGAATTATAAAAATTTAAAAAAAGATTGCCCCTTTTCCAGTTTCTTAATTATGCTGAATTCAGTTTCTTAGATTTGTATATACTTCAGTACTTTTTAAAATAATTTTAGGTCTATTTAAGTACATTAAACTTGTGATTTGTCCAAACTGTACTCTGAAAAGAGTGCAATATTTTTCAAGTAAAAGTGTCTATTATGGCTGTAGTGATCACGAATAAAGCTTGAATTTTCTTTCGTAGGTGTAACATAAAATATGAAATGAAATAATATGTATATATATATATATATATATATATATATATATATACAACAACGCATGAACTAAACCTTTTCGTATAAATTATTGTAAGGGTTTATGAAGTAAATATTAAACAATTTTAATCGCAATGACCAGTTTTGGATCAGTTGAACTCTTTGGAACTGTACGATTCGTTTTATAATTTCTATGAAAATATAATTTCTTAATTAACTCTTTCGCGATTCACGTCATTTGAAAATCTGTAACTCTCTTAGAGGGCGTTTCTTTCGTAATTTGTGTGTTACTTATTTCCTAAGTGTGTACCCAATGTTCATATTTTTGCAATAAAATATACCATGGATAGAAATATATTGATTAGAAATAATATAATTATGCTGTATATCCATTTTTAGTATAACTGTGAATACAGAAAATTTGTTCTGAAATACTTTATTTTGAGAATATTAGGCGGATCTTACTGTCAAAATTACAAAATCCTGCTGTCGCAAAAAGTGTTAAAATATATTTATAAAAGTAAAAGTATATTTAAGAAATATATAAAATTAAAATATATTGTTAAAATTTTAAAGACTAAAGTATCCTTAAAATAATAATCCTCCTCCCTACAAAATAAATAAATAAATAAAAATAAAGCAATATATGAAACAAATGATTAAGACTTTAACTTAAGAAACGATTTTACAAGTCTGTCTTGCATTCCAATTCCATTCTTTTTTTTTTTTTTTTTTTTTGACAATTTTGACAATTTTCCATTTGCCAATTTTCTATTTAAAACAGTAAACCCCGCCTATTTAGTTATTTTTTTTCTGCTAGTGTTCGTTTAAAATATTCATAATTTATCACTAGTAATCGATGAAGTAAATACCACTTGTGCATATTTTTGTCAACATAAAATAAGGGGTTTAACACGAATACTCAATGTCACACTTACTTTTCTTTTCTGTATTGTTTTGTTTTACAGAACGATAAAGGCGGTGTTTGTATTCTTTAGAAAACAGGAATTCTCGATGCTAAAACTAATGTCTAAAAATCATCATTTTTATTTTATTTCTTTGCGTTTGACGTTGTCGTTATATAATTTGACCCGTAAATAAAAAATAAACATATTTTGTTTAATTTTCCTTGTTATTTTTTTAATATTTGATTCGTTATCTCATGCAAAACGTTATAAGAGAGATTCATATATAAAATAACAATGGGGCATTACCATTGAAAAAATCAAAGTTGGTACGCGTTTGAGTATGTAGACGACCCCCCGATTCAAAATTTCAGTTCATTTTCTGAAACTACTCACAATTCCCCGTCGAATGATGCCTGTTACATTTTTCTACATCTATTAGCAACGAATCTACGTCGAGTGCTGCGTTTTTTTTTTTTTTTTTTTCCCCGACTGTATTATGAAAAACATTAAAAAATTTATAAAACTAAAACCAGAATATATATATATATATATATATATACATATATATATATATATATATATATATATATATATATATATATATATATATATATGTGCTGGGTTGTTATTATTATTATTACTGTTACTGTTCTTTTTGCTAATATTATTTAATTCTAATGTTATAATGATGTCAGTTTGTCATATGCAAAAACAAACTTATGACACGAAGATGTAATTAGTTAAAACATATTTTCCTGAAAATATGTTTAAGCCATTTATAAACATGAAGATGTATTTAAGACATTTTATAACCCATAAAAAGGAACTAGAATTTTCTTTTACAAGAACTGAATTTTGAAAACCAGGCTTCGGGGTGCACTCGGATTCCTCGAGGAGCATCTTAGAGTCTAATCACGTGACTGTGGGAGCTATGGTCTTTGAGCTACGCTATCTAGAGACATGGCTTTATATATATATCAAAATTACCACAGAAGAAATTTCGTGATAACAACAGTTCCCTAGAATAAAATTGTGGCATATATGTACTTTAAATTTTACAATACAAGAATAAAAAATTGGCTATAGATTTCTATACCTTTTTATTCTAATAAATGAAACATATTCTGGTAATTTTTAGCTCGAATGTTCTTGTAAAATTTTGAATAATTATATCCTGAGTAAAGCAATTGTGTGTTGTAGGGTGTTTATATTTAGAAATTTTAACAGAACGCTGGCTCATTACTATGTTATCGTGTAAACTTTCAAGTGGTTAATAACGTTTTCTGAATAGCATTTTTCGTACACAAATGAAACCAAAATCAGGTAATTCCGGCTTACCTATCCATATGCTATGAATTTATCCCTAGAATTACGGAAGGTGTCATTTTGACCACAAGCAAACTTTTTTCTTCAATGTTTATTCTATTTTTTCACAAATGTCTTAATCCTTTCTTGACTTTTCCTAAATCATTGTGCTTTTCAAAAAAATAAAGTTTCAAAGGAAACCTTAAATAACTTTTAGTCTTAACAAAGGCTTATACCTAGAAATACGGGCAGGTGTCATTTTGACCCCTGTGAGAAAGAAAGGTATCTGAATATTTTTTCTGTGGTAAACTATTTTTTTTTTTCACCTGCTAAACAAAAAACAAATAAAAGAAAAGGAAATGATGTGGTTGTGTAATCCCTCACCTGCCAGTCACGTGATTTTATTTTTCGGAATGCATTCACTTGTGAAATGGGAACAGATAAAAGAGCTTATGTTCGAGAAAACGTTTGTAGATTTTGTTAGGCATTTTGTTTGTTACATATAATAGTAATTTTTGATAAATTATTTTGTTATATTTATGTGAGTTTATTATATACTAATGGCTCATAGAAGAGTACTAACGCAAGAAGAAACAGTTAATTTGATGCAAGAACTATCTGATTGCGATTCTGGTTCTGAAATGGATAACAATTCTTCAAATAAAGATGAAAATGGAACCTCTAGTGATTCAGAATTTGTTATAATGAGAGATCATGTGATATCATCATCTAGCTTATGTGAAAGTGAAAATGAATAAGTTCCCAGTAATTCGAATTCTGACATCACTAAGAATGCCAAAGCAGGAACTAGTACTATATGCTCAAAAGGGAATAATAAGAAATTCAACGATATTCAGCCAGCTATTTGTCCATACCCTTTAAAATATACTTTAATCATTGTAATTTAGTTTATTTTTATTAGATTTTCAAAAATATATAATGTTATATAGGGAAATATAGGGAAATATACAGGTTTTATTTACAGGGGTCAAAATGACCCCTGCCGTATTTCTAGGTATACGAAGATCGCTGTAATTCTAGTGTTATACGTACCAGTTGTATAAAAAATTTAGTATTTTCAGGATGGCAAATACTTCATTCCTGATCACCATCGTCAGCATTATTCGACTTATCATAGAATATTTTAATCCACTTCTTCGTATGAACCAATAAATTAACAGCCAGTGTACTGATTCTCTTTCATAGATCTGATAACGAAAAGGTTATACTCTTTTTTGCCTTTCTGAGATATTAACTTTGTTTTTGCTTTTCGTACACTTCTTCTCTCTATTTTAATTTACAGTCCAAACTTGGTAGCATCTTTTAAATTTCAAAATATAATGCGTAAAAACACTTTTGTCTTTGTATCTTGTTATAAAATTTATTATTACTTTCAGTTACTATACCTTTTCTTTTAAAAATGTGCATGGAAAAATAATAGAAAAACTTGGATATTTTTCCTTACACATCTTTCTAATATGCATTATGTCTCATAATGATTTTAGTAATCAGTAACGTCATAATCAGCAATGATTTACATTTGTTAATCTCTTTGATTTTAATTGCTTATATATAAGAATGTGCAGCGCAATCAGTACAGGAAATTTACAGAAGGAGAATAAGTACCACATTCTAGTGGATGAACCTTTAATTTCATTTGAGTAATGTACATACCATTTTCAAAGTATGATCGAAATTAAGAATGTATGTTTTCAAGAAACTTTTGAATGGAAACAGGTTTAAGGTATGCTAGAATATTAAAAAAAATGATGATTTAAGATAGATCCTATTGTAAGAATTGAAGAAATATAAAGTTTTAAAAGAGAAAAGTCTTCTATCGACGCAAAAAGAAAGTAAAGCATAGGTAAGTTGTGAACAACTCTTGAAGATTGTTCCTATTTTAACAGTTTCACGTGTATTACACCTCTAGTATTTGCAGGATGGTATTTTTAAAATTACTAATCAACCTCACAAAAATTATTATTTAAATCGCCAAGTGACAGAACATTCGAAAAATGACCGTCTAATAAATAATGTGTCACCGTTAAATGATTCACGTTTTAATATACTCAAGGTACCCTACCACTGAAGAGACATGAGCACAAAATATCACTTTTTACGCATCTTGAACCCTCTGGAAAAGTATATTACTTTTATAAGGTGATTAAGAAATTGTCTCACTAATTTTCATTTTGCAGGAGATTTTTGATAGTCTTCAAAAAAGGATATATTTCGAAAAACAAATTTTTAACAGTTTTCAAACTAAATATCATTTATAATCTATTGTCTAAAACCATGCAGAGTACAAGGAAATTTAGTATATAATGGTCGGAGCTAGAACCTCATTAACCTTAGAACTAAAAATCGCTGGTCAACCAATTTTGACATCGTATATCGTTCGTGTAGTTGTGTGCGGTTTCAGGTACTTTTGCTGCAGAAAGCTCACATTTAAATAACCATTATTAAATATTTTCGACGAAGCTTAGCGCACATTTATTCAAAACGTTCCTAATTTATAATTTGTGTGAATGATGCAACTATTAGAAACTATCTGAAAATGGATTATTATACACCCGAAATTCCATAAAACACACAATAATAATTTCTTCAAGTTTTTGTTTTGCTAACATTCCCGCCACTGGAGCGAAATTAAACAGCGTGTGAAATCCAACCATTGCGAAATCCAATTATTTTATTTGTCTTAGTTTTCTAAGTAAATCCACATTTTACCACAAGCGATTATGTGGTAAAAGAAACGAACGTCTAGAAATTTTCCGTACTTTTCGCTATGTGCCTACACGGTTTTAAGTTACATTTTTCTTCAAACCACGCGAGGTATATGACAGCGCTTGTTTATGTTACAATTACCCGTAAAATGTCCAACAATAAATGTATGTTATAAGTCAATCGTAGCCAATAATCTGCAATTTATGCTAATGAATTATCTCGACGACCTCATGGATGGCTTTAAGAGGACGATCTAAGTATGACTCTTTTCTGAGATCTGTGTTTCCTTGTTTGAAATTTTTGACCCAGTTTCTCACTTTACTAACTGAGTCAAACGCTTCTTCCTTTCACTGTAAATATTTACTCGTTTAAGTAGCTTTAAACTGTTATAAAAAATTAAAATTATTAAAATCCAAATATACGAACTTCGAAAAAGCCAAAACTTCACAAAACGAAAAATAAAAATAAATTTTTCACACTTTAAATTAACTACTCTGATGGCTACCCAAAATTCAACGCCAAGAAGGAATGCAAATAACAGAATGATACTTATTGGGCTCATACATTTTAGTAGATAGAGCAACTGATTAAATTTTCAAGAAATTTGGAGTAATATGTTCTGAGAAAACAGTACATAAAACAGTTACCTTTGGAAACAATACCTGCACTTACCTGCCTAGGCATTGAATAGAACAGCGATTGGAAGGTATATTCAGGTACATCACTTCATAAAACTTCAACAAGAGGTAAAAGTTCATCGACCCCAATTACTGGCGCGTGGTGGCTGGCCAGTCTATTTTTCCCGATTAAACAGTCATTTTCATTACTGTGAAATCAGGAGAACGGGCTGGCAGGAAAATCAGTGGTCACATTCTATAACAAGAAAAGTCAGGACAATGAAGAGAACTTGCGGTCGACCCTTCTCCTGCTTTAATGTTTTGCTACGTAGGTCTCGAATATAGGGCAGAACGACGGCCCTTAACTCATCAGAAATGTAATGGCTGCTATTCGAAATGCCGGGAATGCGGAAATGTGATAGAGACGTGTTTCTAATAGGAACCCATGCCATCACTGCAGGTGACGTACAGTTTGACGATATCTAATGTCAGCTGAAAATATGCTTTATTCACAATATCGTTTAATACGGATGAGGCAATCTTGTTGCTGTAAACTGTATTGTGATTTGTCTGAAAGGCGACGTCACGCCATTCCTGTGTGCAGGTTCGTCGTTGGTCACACATTAAAGACGTCTAAATCAGTGATGCAGTTTTGAGGGTAGTCAAAGTTTTGGTAGCCGTATTCTGGGTCACCACTTGTACTGATGGTGATATGATATCATTGGACACACAACTCGATCAACTCATGTTCTCATTCCTGGCACTCTGAATCGCGGCCATTACATTACTTACGAGCTATGACTTGTCGCTCTGCCCTATTTTCGAGGCATCTGTCGCGCTATATTTAAACAGGACAATGGGCGACCGTAAATTGTCCATATTTACCAGACCTTGCTTGATTCAGAATGTGCTCGACTGTTTCCGGACAGTGCGTTCTCCTGATCTCGAACCAGTAAAAAGGACTGTTTAAACATTGAAAAGCGAGTGGTACACCTCAATTCACCAGTAACTACGATCGATAAACTGTGGTATCGTGTTGAATGTTCATTAAGTGCTCTAACAGTACCTGTAATCTCATCGCTGTTTGATTCATTTCCAAGGCAGATAAGTGCTGCTTTTGCTCACAGATATCGCTGCTTTATGTACTGTTTTCTCAGTATATATTACTCCAAATTCCCCGAAATTTTAATGAATTTTTCTTTTTGCTACAATGTATTTGCCCAGTAAGTACCATTTTTATGTTTGCATACATTCTTTGTGTTGCATTTTGGGTGACCAGTAATGTATTATTTAAATATAAAACAAAATTTAATAAGGTACAAACGAATAAATGACACTGGTATATAAAGTGTTTTAATACAGGTAAAAATATATATAAAGTGAATAATAATAATAATAATAATAATAATAATAAAATGTCTGGTGTGACCCTACTTGATTTTCAAAACATTAAGAAATTAATGGTTGTATAGATAACGTAAAGTAAGAGAGTTAAATAAACAAAAATGAAAATTATATTAGGATGTTGTAACATTTTTCTCCATATGGTATAACGTTTAATTTCACGCTATTGTAATTCAAATAGAATGACCATAGAGATCATAACGATAATGAAATTTTCATAGTATTCCTGTACAAATCTATAAGTGTAAGATCCACCAAAATCTATAATGTTCAACCAACAGTAACCTATAATATGATTATAAATTTTGAGCTTCATTATTTGAGGCATTTCGACGCTATCGCACTTTTAAAAAATCTGGAAAGACTCCACTTGACTTTCCGAAAATTAAGTTATTTACGATTCTATGAACAAATAAATGTAAGAGAAATCGTTACAGAAATAAAATAGAAAATTATAATAGGGTGCTTAAGTAATTTTGACCATATAATATGTTGCTTAATTCAACGCTAAAGCGTGCTTCAAATAATTTAATTCATAGTTAGTAAAAGGTAAGGAAATATTCGTTGTGTCCTGTAAAACTCTATAAGTACTAAATTCTCTATCACTATACAGCTCATTCATGATGGCCTATAATATGTGTCTCAATCGGATAAGCCGTTTAGACGCTATCGCACTTTAATTAAATTGAGCCCGTAATTCATAATGATCAGTAATTCTTCATTGTAACCCTGTAAAAAAACTATAAATGCTAGATTTTCGAAACTTCATACATTTCGTGCGATAGTAATATATAATATGTATATAAATACCTAATTATTTCTAAGGAAGGTTTAGACGCTACCACACTGCAAATAATTTGGATCTATACACCGTAATTGTGAAGAAATTTTCTTTATGTACATGTAAAAAAAAAAAAAAAAAAAAAAAAAAAAAAAAACTACTAGTGCCAGAGCCTCTAAAATCTATATATTTCGTACAACGATGACTTATATCATATGTATAAATCTCCAGCTCATTCAAATAAGGCGTGTAGTCGCTATGGCACTGCATCAAATTTGCTCACATACGCCATAATGATAGAGAATTTTTCATTATTTCCCTGTAAAAATACAATGAATTCTATATTCACCAAAATCAACAGTGTTAATTCTACAGTCACTTAAAACATCCGTACAAACTTTCAGCTCATTGAAACAAAGCGTTTGAGCGGTATCGTGTTCAATCACAGATACACACACAGTCAATCATGCACATACCACCATAAAAATAGAAAAAATTAATAAGAGGACCTCAAATTGCATAGATACATCAAAATATCATTGTCGAATTTTTTCATGATTACAATACTTTATTTACGTAGTATGTTCGGAAAGTGAAAAGGTACTAACTTTTTGTTTTCCTCTATATTACTATTATAAATATCTTTAAGATAACGAAAAAAAGATATAAGAAGAAAATAAATTTTGCACTTTTAAACAGAAATTATTCGTTTTGTAAATGAGTTTAATGTTTTAAAATTTTGCTATCTAATCTTTATTTGCTATCCTATTATGTAAAATTTATTTGTATACTTTTCACAATTTTAAGTTTATGAAAATGGAAAACACTATTGAATATAAACATGATAATAAGCTAATAATACCATATTTTGCATAAATTATGTATAGAAAACTGACGGGGAATTTCCATATCTGTTTAAATTTAGATATGTTGAATTAAATGTTTCAAAATCAATGAAAAAAAACTAATTTTGGAAATGGTTAGATGTTTTATTTATATTAATATTTGTATAAAGTACAATAAAATATTATAATAATACTAGAACGTTTTTTTATATAATCTGAAATAACTATTCTTAAAAATTAAATACAAATTAAAAGTTGATTTATGTTAATCAGCTAAACAATTATAGGATAGCATTTCTTTTCTAATAAATTATATTCATTAATGTTATTTTATATATATATTATTTTAAGGCTACTTTAGAGCATTTAGAGTATTTTTTATTGATTATATATATATATATATTCTCAGGTAATGTCCTATTTTCAAAAGAGGAAATTTTAAGATGCATAAAAGGAATTTTAAAACATTCTGAAAACCAGACATGCTTCAGTACTAAAGATATGCATATTTAATGAGTGACGATCATTTGTTTAAAAGTTTTCATATTTTGGGTTAAATTTTAGCTTATAAATACGGGTTTAGTAAATAGTGTTAAAATTCCAGTAACACTCTTGTATAAGCAAAGCTTAAAGTAGTAACTTTGTTAAGAAACTTTATAGATTTATTATTATTATTATTATTATTATTATTACAACATGTCAGTCTGGAGGAACACTGAAAATAAATAAATATATAACTTTACTTATTTAGGATTTCTTATGATTTCGAAACACATATCATAATTAAAATGCAATGTTAATCACATTTTATTTTTGTTACAATTGTATAGATTGCATTTATGTAGCTTTATAAATAAAATAATACAATATCACCAAAAGTGTAAAATAAGCTGATTATTTCAATCAATTTAATAAAATTTTGCCATTATCTGTGATCCTAATACTCTACAATTGAAACGTTAATGCATAAATAAATATTAGTATTATTAACACATTTATCAATTCATTGAAGTCGTATTTGTCTGATAAGAAAAGGAATCTAATTAGTTAAACTTATTCTGTGATAATCTAAGATGAAATTTGCATAATCAATAGAGAAAGTAATTATTTTTGCTTAGACATTCATTCACTTCAAGCGTAACCGAAACAAATTTACTCTAGTGTGTCTCATAAATACAAAATGAGTTGCATTATATTAATATCGCTATTACCAAGAATATTTAACTTTGAAATTGTGCTTTTAAATCATAACATTTTATATAGTTTAATGCCTATTTATCGTAAATTCCTTATATCTTACATTAAATAATGAAATTATGTATAAATCACAAAAAAAAAAAAAAAAAAAAAAAATGACGATAATAAAATATTACATGGGAAATTACATAAAGAAATTTGAGAAAAAAGTTTAATAATATATATATAAATTCAAACCGTATTACAGTGAAATTTCGGGTATATTATTTTCTGTTATATATAAGCAGTTAGTCTCTTAATAACGTAGTAGAAATTATAAAAGTCGTCAAGTTATTCACAAGTTTTAGTAATGTCTAAATTATTACTTAAAATTTTATTTTTTAATACAAAATAATAAGAACACGGAATGTAAAATAATTTGTTTATATTTAATGTCCATTAAAATCGACAAAAATGTGAAAAAAAAAGAAAAGGAAAGGAAAAAAAAAAAAAAAAAAAAAAAACATTTTTTTTTTTTTTTTTTTTGAGTTAAAGAATAAAGTAAGCTAAAATGTTTTTTTTTTTTTTTCAAAATTTAAACACAAAATGACATAAATGAAACAATAAAATAAAATAAAATAAAAATATTGAATTAAGATTCACGATTTTGAGTTAATTCTGGCATACGTCTACATTTTCTGCCAGTTACAAGAATCTTGTATGTTCAGCCCTTCGACAGTAATTTTCAGGACAGTAATTTCGTCATTCATGCTCACCATCTTCATTTTATTTCGAATTATTTCGAATCTAAAAATTTTAATGTACTCACCTTGAAGAGCTAATGGATTATCAGCCAATGCACCGATTCGTTTAGAGGAATTTTAATCTTTAAATTCACTTGACAGTGTATGAGAAATTTATGTTCCTGTTTGCCTCCTCGATATCTTAATATTTTTCCTAGATTTCCTAAACTTCCTCTTTTGATTTTGCATTTTAGAGATCAATCTTGCCACCCACTTTTAAATCTCAATACACATAATCTTATAAAACGCTATATTCTTTAGAATTACATAAAATATATTAATATTTTTAATTATATTATGCTTCAAAAAAAAAAAAAAAAAAAGTACCAAACTATGTGACTGACATTCTGTAACTACCAATTAAAACGAATGGAAACTTTATTTATTTGCTTCATATATTTTTTCTTACACAAGTTGAATGCAAGTTGCAATACAAGTTGAATGATATTATCACAAATGGTAGGAGTTTATTGCGATTTCACTTGTAATACACCTTCAGTAAGTGCAATATGATATTTTCAAAATTACTGATTACCCTCATTATGACCATTATTCAAATAGAAAAACGGCAAACTGTATAAAAAGGATGATTGAATAATTAATATGGTCCCCTTAAATGATTTAGAGTTCGAATATACTCAATACATCATGTTATTGAAGAGGGAAGAGTACAATGACTCCATACGGGTATTTATGTACCTTGAACGCACTGCTAGTAGATAACCTTTATAATGTAAATTAGAAAGATTCTCTGTAATTTTTTATTTTTTTAGCCAAACTTGTTAGTATTCTGAATGATTTAGGTACGCAAATTCTCCTGAAACAGCATGCTATTTTACTATATATGATTTAAACTACTTGTGATATATAAACCAAATAATTATTGTTTTTCTCATTATAAAATCAAAAAACATTTGAATATAAAATTAAACTGTTACCTTTTTATGTATTTATTATTATTTTTATCTTTTTTAACACTTTTCAGTGGACGAGATGGAAAATGTTAGAATAAATGCTAAATATGATTATGTATATAAATGTAGTTTAATAATGCATTTAAAATTTTCAATATCGCACAAGATGAAAAAAAAAAAAAAAAAAAAAAAAAAAAAAAAAAAAAACTACAACATTATTCTAAGTAGTCTGAAATAAATATCCTTAAAATTTAAATGTCAAAAATAATTAATTTATATTTGTATAAATAAATAATATGATGAATAATTTTTTTTCTGTTAATTATAGAAAATATATTATGTTCATTAAATTTTTTCTGTTTTTTATTTTAATGCTACATTAGAATTATATTTATGCTATGTTCATAATCATATATATTCTTAGTTAATGTCGATTATCGAAAACTATTTTTTTTTTTAAATATATGCAGAGTATTTTAATACATTCTGAAAACTTGACGTGCTTCAGTTCCTAGGACCTGCATATTTAATATCTGAAGAATATTAGATTGAAAATTTTCATATGATGGGAAAAATTGCAGCTAATAAATACGAGTTTGGAGTATAATATTGGAATTCTATTGACATTCTTGTATAAACAATGCCTTAAAAGTAACTGAAGTTTTTAATGCATGTTTCCTCATATCATCTGTTAACTAGCTGACACCTGTCATGACGTCAGATGTGACGTAACTGTATTACGTAATCAACAGCGCATCTTCGCTTCTCTGAGAAAGAGAGGTTTATAAGAGTCTGTACGAGAAAGCTTTGCTAAGCGTGCGGCAAGAAATGCCCGCGTTATGTTATTCTACTTTTCTATATTATTAAATGTTGTGATTGTTTAAAAGACTCTGCTTTTCACTCTGTGGACCCATTTATACCAACAATGGTTATGGGCCCAGAGACACGATTTTACTGCGGACTTTTTAAAAATTTAAATTAACATTCGCTAAAACGAAAGTGCGACTTACTGTTAAGCCTAAGGGCTGAAATCAAAAGTATTTTTGATTATATTTTTATAAAGAAGCTACTATAGCTGATTAAATATGTCGCAGATATTAAATATAGAAAAGTTAACCAAAAACAATTTTGACACGTGGAAGCTGCAGATAGAAGCTGTTTTAATCAAGAATGATCACTGGAGTTATGCTAACGGGACGAAAATTAAGCCCGATGAAGGCGCCGAAGGTGAAGAAAAATGGCTCGAAATTGACCGTAAAGCTAGAGCCGATTTAATCCTAGCAATTACCCCAAGTGAGTTGTGTCATATTAAACATTGTACCACCTCAAATGAAGTATGGAATAAATTAAAAGAAGTTTACGAATCGAAAGGACCGGCAAAGAAAGCCACCCTGTTGAAGCAGCTACTCTTTAAGAAAATGACTGACAGTGAAAATATGTCCGATCACCTCAATATTTTCTTTGATATAGTGGACAAGCTAAAAGAAATGGACATTCAAGTAGCCGAAGACCTATTATCAATTTTGCTCTTATATAGTATTCCTGACAGCTATGAAAATTTCAGGTGCGCCATAGAAGCAAGAGATGAATTGCCGCAGCCTGAAGCTCTAAAAATTAAAATGATGGAAGAATATGAGTCAAGAAAAAATAAAAAGCATCAAGAATCATCAAATGCGTATTTTACAACTCACAAGAAAAATCTTCCTGAAAAGAACAAAAGAGAAATCTTAAAGCCTGTGCAGAACAAGAACACGTATGGCGAAAGAAATTATGCAATCTTCAAATGCAATTACTGTTCAAAAGCAGGGCATAAAGCCTCAGAATGCAGAAAGAAGATCTCGGACAGAAAATTCACTTCATCGAATAAATACAAAGATAGATCTTTCATGGTTGAAGATAGTACAGAGTTCACAATGGCAGCCAGTAACTCTTTCCAAGAACATTCCGAGTGGTGTCTCGATAGCGGTACGACATCACATATGGCTCATGACAAGAATTTGTTTACAGATTTCGAACCTAGAATTGGATCATTTATAAAATTAGCTGTAGATGAAACAGCGGAGATCACAGGTGTTGGAACAGTCAAATTAAAAGTTCCCGGTAATCACGGTGTAACCAATTTAAAGTTAACAAATGTTTTGTGCGTTCCAAAATTGAAATGCAATTTAATGCCTATATCAAAAGCTACTGCAAACAACTGCCGAGTTGCATTTACCGAAAAATGTGCAAAAATTACGGAGCAGGACGGCTCTCTAATTATAAGTGCTACGAGAAAAGGTGATTTATATTTTTTTCAGCCGCAGGTGGATATCGCTGCATCAACTCAGGTAAGCAACTTTCATAAATGGCATTTAAAATTAGGACATTTAAATGAAAAAGATTTAAAATTATTAAAATCTGAAAATATGTTAAGAGATTTAAATTTTAATGAAAAAGATTCTTTAAAAGATTGTAAAGTATGCATTCAGTCTAAACAAACTGTGAAACCATTTTGTAAAGAAAACAAATTTCATAGTAAGGAATTATTAGAAGTAGTTTATTCTGATTTATGTGGCCCTATAAATGTTAAATCCCATGGCGGATCACGTTACTTTATTACTTTTTTGGATGATAAATCTCGTTACATTGAAGTAAATTTTCTAAAAACAAAAGATGAAGCTAAGTACGCGTTCCGGAGATATAAAGCAGCAGTCGAAAATCGATTAGGGAAAAAAATAAAATAATGCATACTGATAATGGTTTGGAATATTGTGGCGAAGAATTCAATAAATATATTGAAGAATGCGGTATTAAACGCGAATTTTCATCGCCAATGACCCCTCAGCAAAATTCTAGAATTGAAAGACAAAATCGTACATTATGCGAAATGGCGAGGTGTTTATTAATGCAATCAAACCTTCCAAATACATTCTGGGCTGAAGCAGTAAATTGCGCTGCATATATTAGAAACAGGTGTCCCACTAAAGGAATTAAAGAAAATAAAACCCCTTTCGAATTGTTTTTCGGTTATAAACCAACTGTTAACTATTTTAAAATTTTCGGACAGAAATGTTTTGTTCTAAATAAAAAATCAAAAGGAAAGTTTGAAGCTAGGTCACATGAACATATATTCGTTGGCTATTCAAATGAATCACGCGCTTACAGATTATGGAATACGGATACCAGAAAAATTGTCATAAGTCGTGATGTTCGATTTACAGACGAATTTGAAACAAATGATTCAGCCACTACTGATCAATTAGAATTAATTTTTCCGTCTGAGAATAAATGCAATGATTGTAATATTAAAAATGAAACTCCTATCCCTACTCAAACCGCAGACATCCACAGGGGGGAAAACAGCGGATCGATTTCCTATCCCCCTGAATTCAACGGAGAAAGTTTCTCTTTTTGGAAAAGGGGGGAAGCGAGCCACACACTTTCTGAAGGGGGGAACGTAGAAGATGTGAGTGGAGGGGAGGAGAGTGCTGGCGATATATGTAAACAAGAGGAAAGGATTAATAAAAACAATCCTATTTTTAAACGTGGTCCCGGAAGACCTAAAAAAAGTAAAAGTTGGAACTTTCAAAACTCTCATAAGGAATATATTACAGATACAAAATATAAAGATGAAACTTCTCAATTAGCTGATAACTCATTTAATGAAATTAATCCCAGCGTAATCGACGCGCTAAATGGAGATTTTGCTAAAAATTGGGAGAACGCGATGAAATTAGAATATGATTCTTTAGTTAAGCAACACGCTTGGGAAATTGTAGATAGACCAAAAGATAAAAAGGTAATTGGGTGTAAATGGGTTTTAAAAACAAAATTCAAACCAGATGGTCAAATTGAAAAATTTAAGGCCAGATTAGTTCCCAAAGGGTGTTCACAGAAACAAGGTATAGATTTTGAGGAAAATTTTTCACCAGTAGCCAGATTAAGTTCTATAAGAACTGCAATCGCGTATGCTATCCAGAATGGTTTCACAGCATACCAGTTAGATTTCATTATGGCATATGTTAACGGAATGTTACATGAAGAAATTTATATGGAGCTTCCTGAATTTTTTGAAAATGATATACATGAAAATAAAGTGTGTTTATTAAAGAAGTCTTTGTATGGACTTCAGTCAGGAAGACAGTGGTTTAAGAAATTAGATGAGAAATTGAGAAAAATGAAATTTAACCCTTTGAATTCCGACAAATGTGTCTATTACTCAAAATATCCTTTTGATGCTATTATAATCGTCTATGTCGACGATTTAATTTGTCTCACTAAAAGTGAAGAGCACTATTTTGATATAAGAAATAAATTAGCAGAATCTTTCAAAATGAAAGATATGGGCCTTCTGCATTATTGCTTAGGCATTGAATTTAATCAAGATAGGGACAGCATCACTATAACACGAAAGAAATACATTGAAGATTTACTAAATAAGTTTAATATGGAAGATTCTAGAGTGGTGAATACACCTTTAGATAGCAGTGTAAAATTAACTAAACAAATGTGTCCAAATACAGAAGAAGAGAAATCATACATGTCAAAAATTCCTTATAGACAATTAATTGGTTCTCTTATGTATCTGTCGGTTGCTACCAGACCAGATATCACCCATGCTGTAAATTATTTAAGTCAGTTTAATAACAATCCAGGAAAACCTCACTGGATAGCTGCTAAAAGAATACTAAGGTATCTCAATGGCACTATAAATTTAGGAATTGTGTATTACAGAGACGGTAAACCATTGACAGCATTTGTTGATGCCGATTGGGCATCGGATATAAATGATAGAAAATCATATACAGGGTACGCCTTTAAATATGCCGGTGGACCTATTTCTTGGGAATCTAGAAAGCAGCGAACCGTTGCTCTATCCACAACAGAATCTGAATATATGTCTCTGTCTGAATCCGCAAAAGAGACAATTCATGTTAGAAATTTCTTAAAAGAATTGGATCCCGAAATTGTATCAAGTCCAACTGCAATCATGTGCGACAATCAATCTGCACTGAGATTAGTAAAAAATCCTGTTCATCACAATCGATCTAAGCACATTGACATTCGTCATCATTTTGTGCGAGAAGTTTACAATAATAAACTAATTGACATTAAATATATTTCATCAGATGAACAACCTGCAGATATTTTAACAAAAAGTTTAAATGCATATAAACATGAAAAATGTTGTGGTATGATAGGACTTAATACTCAGGACTGACGAACTTAAAAATATATATATATTTAAACTGTGTTTTCATTAAGAAATTAACTGATTATATTTTAAGTATTTTATTATATTAACCATAATTATTTGCTTATGATTCTATTTCTTTACTAACACTTTTCTTATTTTAAGTAACTCTTGCATAAAAATAATTTTCTGTAATTTTTAATATGCTATTATAATGCATAAATATGTTTTATTTTCGAAACATTTATTGAATAAGGGGGAAATGAAGGATTTCAATGCATGTTTCCTCATATCATCTGTTAACTAGCTGACACCTGCCATGACGTCAGATGTGACGTAACTGTATTACGTAATCAACAGCGCATCTTCGCTTCTCTGAGAAAGAGAGGTTTATAAGAGTCTGTACGAGAAAGCTTTGCTAAGCGTGCGGCAAGAAATGCCCGCATTATGTTATTCTACTTTTCTATATTATTAAATGTTGTGATTGTTTAAAAGACTTTGCTTTTCACTCTGTGGACCCATTTATACCAACAGTAACTTTGCTAAGAAACTTTATACAGAAATAATTCCCTTTTACTACAACATGATAGTGTGGATAAACACTGAAATAATAATAATAATAATAATAATAATATCTTTCACTTTATTTATTTAGGATTTCGTATAATTTGGAAACACAACTAATCTTTTAAATGCAATATTAATCCCGTTTGGATTTTGTTCAAAAGCAGTGTGTGCATCAAAGGATATTTATAAAAGAAATAAGAGATTATCCACAAAGCAGATTATTTTTTTTTCTATTTAATCATTTTGCCATAATCTGTGAACCGAACATTGTTCATCTAAAAGCGTTAACGCATAAACAAATATCAGCACTCTTAACATATTTTTTAATTCATTGAAGTACATTTGGCTGATAAAAAAATGAATCTTATTACTTTTACTTTCGTTCGTTGCATTCTATGATGTAATGTGAATAATCAATAGAGAGAATAAATATTTTTGTTGAAACCTTAATGCACTTATGATGTAAATAAAAGATTTTTTTTTTTCAGTGTGTCTCAAAAAAAAATAATAATAAAAGAAACTGAATTGAATTATATTAATACTGATACTATAAACAATATTGAACTTTTAATATGTTCTTTTAAATCCCATAATTTCTATATTATAATGCTTATTAGTAAAAATTTATTTATATCTTACTTTAAAGCATTTCATTCCACTGGACTAATAAAAATAAAATTTCTCTCTAATAGTTAGCATAGCTATTTGCTTGTAACTTACTTTATTATCTATAGCATTTTATAAAAACAAATAGAATACAAAACAGTGATAGATTTAGAAGTTCAAAAATTTACTTACAGTCTCTTCTACAACAACTTCTGTGTTCTGCCATTGCAGTCTTTGTAATTTTAACTAATCATACCTTGGTACAGAGATTAAATTCTGTATATAGATTATCAATATAACTTCAGATTTGTGTTTTTTATTAAGCCATTTAGTTTTTCCACTTGAATTACACTTATTCCAAGAAGATTGCATGTCGGACTAGTGTATGCCGAGTGTTTACAATTACCAAACAATTTCAACTGCATAACATGCATTTATTACTATATTTTGTTCGTTTGTTTTGTTTTTACTTTCCTTTTAAAGATCTTTCTTTTAGTTCACAAGAAAACGTAATAGTATGACTTTTATTCACCTCTATGTATATCAGAAAAAAAAAAGAGATTCGAGAAAGTTTAAAAGCTCTCGTTTTCCATGAATTTGTGTGTTTTTGGATATCCTTAACATAACGTCAGCATTTCACAAAAATGTATCTCTGTCTGTCAATTTGTGGGTCTCTGTATATATGTGAAAAAAAAATGTGCACTTTGCATTGCAAGATCCAGTGGACAAGATTTTACCAAATCTGAATTTTGGTTGCACATTGACTTAAATCGCTGAAAAAAAAATCCAACTATCCTGTTTTTTTTTTTTTTTTTTTTTTTTATATATAATGTTTTAATAAGGTAACATTTCGTACAAATGTTCGTAATGAGACTAATTTTTAACTTCTAAAATCGGATAAAAGAAAACAAATAAATAAATTATGACAGTAATTTTCAACTAGGAAATGACATTGTATATTAAGTGATATTACTCTACCCCAACCTGTGAAAAAGAAACTCCCCGGGCGGGGTGTAGATTTTTAATATGAGTTTCTATCAAATGAAGTCGTATATACCTTAAAAAGAATGGTTAAATAATAGATCTCTGACAGTATTATTATTTCTTTTCACTTTTAGCTGTGAATAAATAAAGCAATAAACTTTTACATGACCTTTTGTTAAAATTTTTAACATAAAAATAGTATAAGAACATAGAGAAAGAATTACTCTCATATTGCATTAAATCATGTTTTAGTCAAGTTTTTAGCAATAACTGCCATTCTATTTCTTATATTATCCTGTTCTGTATTAATGCAAATAAATAAATAAAAATAATTGAATAAATTTATTTTAATACTACAGAATTAAATGTTTTATTCCTATATTGAGGCTAACAATTATTCTCACACACGCAGAGACCAACCGCTAAAAAAATATTTTTGGATTCAGGGGACATCAAAAGTGTAAGTATAACAAAAACTGACTTTAGAAAATTTGACGCAAATACAATAATTTCTTACCCTTTGGCTGAGAAAATGTAAAAAAGATTACTATGACTTAAATATTGACAGCCTTGTATATCTTCTGAAGACTATGCACTTAAGTATAATCCAATATTAATAACACACGGCATAACCTGAAATACACTTTCATCAATTTTCATGCAATGTCGCACTATAATCTACTTATTTTGTGGAGCCCTGTAAGCAAACGATGATAGATTTCCCTACCAGATTCTACATGAAACATTCTTTTACACACATAATATATATATATATATATATATATATATATATATACTAGCTGACCCGACAAACGTTGTTTTGTCATATAAATTATTTCTAGAGAATATTTTGCTAGAAAAAAATAACTAACTTATTGTAAGTGTGTTAGGATGTGGTATATAAGTGGAAGATGTATGGAGCGCTGTGAACGGTGAAAGAATATAAAAATAACAAAACACCAATCATTTATTTTTTTAATTTATGAAAATTGATTCTTTAAAATTATATACATATCGCTACTTAAAACAATATTACTAAAAAACAATATCATTTCCTTAATGCAACAGAGTGTACAATATTTTTTGTTATCCCATCTTTCGCCAATACAAACAAACTGGATGGTTTGCCCACTCGAGAGCCACGTATAATTTTCCGTGTGAAAAACATGATGTGCTCAAATCTAAGCCACAGACAGACATCGTTTGGCCCTGAGACTTATTGATAGTCATTGCAAATGCCAATATAATTGGAAATTGAGGGCGTTTAAATTGAATTGGCACATCTGTGGGTATAATAGGAATTCGCAGTAGTAATATATTTTCACCTCGGAATTTGTCATTTAAAATGATGGCTTCGATAAAATTTTTCATTAATTTTTTTATGACCAATCGCATGCCGTTGCACAACCGTGGTGGGTTTAAATTACGAAGCAAAATAACCGGAGATCCAACCTTCAGTTGTAAAATGTGCGGTGGCATGCCTGGTAAATCCAATGTGTTTAAAAACTTTGTTGGATAATTTACAGATTCGGTGGCATCGCAAACTGTATCAATAGATTTGTATGACACCAAGTCTCCTGGCAACAAATGATGTATCTTGAGATTCAATTCGTTGACGTCCACATTTTTTGCTGCTAAAATTGCTCTTTCTGCCAGCCACTCATGATTTGTGTATCGTCTGTGTACATCGGGAAATATCTGGCCAATAAGAGCATCTTGAGAATGAATGATTCTGCAGAAATCGGTCGGTAATTTTATGTATCCAGTTTCATCTGTAGTAACTTTTCCATCGCCGATATCTAACAATTGTTTTGAGAATGTTTCAGCGGATGGATCTTGAAGCTTTTGAACGCACAAATTTACTTTCAGTTGTACTTTTTCAACATTAAGCCACAATGACGAAGATTTTAAGCACGCGTTGATCTCATCAGCGTATGTTGAACGCGGAATAACGGGAAGTGCTTGTCTGAAATCACCTGAAAAGAGTAACAGAGTGCCGCCAAATAGTTTGTCGTTGTGTTTTATATCTTTCAATATCCTGTTCGACGCCTCAATCGAATGTTTGTGTTCCATCCCAGATAAGAATTTTACACTATTTCAGCACTGTGGTCATGGACGATTGTTTTTTTATGTTGCACACTGCGTCTGGGTTATTTTGAATATTTAGTGGCAGTTTAAATAATGAATGAGATGTTCTGCATCCATCCAATAAAGTTGCCGCAATGCCAGATGATGCAACAGCCAATGCAATGCCATTATTTGATCGTATTTCGGCGAGAATTAGCGAAATAAGGAATGTTTTGCCAGTTCCACCTGGTGCACCCCAAAAAAAAAAAAGAATCCACCTTGTCCTGCCAAAACTGCGAGCATGATGCGGTCGTAAATGGTTCTTTGTTCTTCATTCATTAGTGGGACATAGCGAGCAACAATCGCTGCCATTTCTACAGTATTGTATTGTAGTTCACGATTCAATTCAGTGCTTATTAAATTAGATGCATTTCGATTTGTTGAATGCATACCGAAATGACTGAGTGGTAAGTTGGCAATGATAATGCAAAGATCTTCAATAGCAATCAATGCTTCATTGTACATAGCGTCACTGAATACTATCGTTTGATCGTTGTACCGTGAACGAAGTTGATGCAATATATCATTAGTCATTGAATCTTTGTGATTATCCCATAATGTCTCTGCTCGGGCCGAGAAACATGTAGTCAACACTATAGCGAATAGTAGACGAATTTGTTTTACTGTACAGTTCAGTCCTACTTCAGCAAGCATACACTCCCACTGGTTGTCGTCTTCCAGCAAGCCGAGTGCAAAGCCTGCATCTTTATACGTTGGATACTGTTGTCCATTCACTTTACGTAAATCTTGAAATGACAAAGGGCCGATGACATTAACCAATAACAGTCGAAGATAAAAGCACGCAGCCTGCCTTGGATTGACCGTAAATACTCGTTCCAATGTGTTTGATTTGAATAAACCGGGACATGCATCAATCGGCGTGCCTTGCTTGCGGGGCATCCATTTTTTTGTTGGAGCCCATGTGAAATAGCGTGGTACTTCTGAATAGAGTAATGTCCGTGCAAAAGCACCAAAAGCATCCGCACGATTACACAATTCAAAAAATTCAGTGAGTGTAGTTTTTGGTGGATTTATAGCATGATCAATCGCTGTCTCTCTCGTGAAATATACAGTCGGCTGCAAAGTTATTCGCGCACTAGCAATAACCCTTGCCAAAAAAAAGTACACTTAATACAGCTTTGTTAAATAAATCCTTATCGAGTCATGTTCTTAATCAGTCTAAGAACATGATTCGACAAGGATTTACTTAGCAAAACAGTCTTTAGTGTACTTTTTAAATGTAGGAATTATTGGCTAGTGCTCGAATAATTTTGCAGCCGACTGTACGCGCTGGCCATTTTCAAGATGGACGGCTAAATGAAGAACTGCTGGATCCCGTTCATGAATTGGGAAACCAAAGATACGCCAAACAGCTTCATTGGAGCTCACGTACCGGCCAATTTGGTAAAGTGTTATTTCATCTTTGTTATTCAACGGAGGATCCATTCACATTGGTATTTTCAACTCGAAATACAGCCATATCACTCCCTTTATTCACATACTTTCAAATGTATTTGATGCTCTTCACTGAACTGCAGAACTGAACATTAATATGAGCATTGAATGTTTTGCTCAGCAGAGGCGAATATGGGACCACCCACCGGTTATCAATGTCAATATCTATGTTGTTGACATAGATGACCGCCATAGATGATAAGATTGTCTGCCATTATCGGGAATTCTTCGACGATACATTGGATATCCGTCAACATTTGTGAACGTGAAATTTTTCGGAAAACTTTTAGTACACTTTCCATCTGCACAAATAATAATGGCCTAAAAATTCATTTTTCATTTTAACATAAAATAACTCCGTCGGATATTGACGAATTTTTTAAAAGAATATACAATTTTAACTAATTTTAACATTTTAACAATATTAACGTTGAAAAAATATTTTAAACACTTACGGTTAAAAATTCATTTTTCATTTCAACATTAAATAAATTCTGACATCGTGTTTACGATTCTAAAATATTAACTTTGAAAAAAATATTTTAAACACATCGTAAGATACGGTTACGATTCTAAAAATATTAATTTTGAAAAAATATTTTAAACACTTCGTAAGATACTGTTAAAAATTCATTTTTAACACGCTTTTATTAGCTTAACCTGTATGTATGTATGTTTGTTTGTTTGTTTGTAACTTCTCTGGGAGCAAACAAAAAATTTATATTGTAAAAAAAATACTTTCCCTACGTGAACGATGCGGCGTCGAGGTAAGGCGCCGCGCTACGAATCTAAATGTCCAGCGTTCGATCCCCGTTAGGGGAGGTTTTTTAAAAATGGTTTTTGTTAATTCTAAGTTATTTTAATTAAACATTTAAATGTATGTAAATATTACGGTGTGTCACTCACACGATTTTCTCTTACCCTGAATTTTAATACTAAGATAGATATTTCGTGCTTTTTAGTTCACATTTCTATAAAAGCGTGTTCTTTAATTTTTTAAAACTATAATATTATTCATTTCAACATTATATAAATTCTGACATCGTGTTTACGACAACCCACGCCATCTAGGTGGAAAAGTTGTTGAAAGAGTTGGTTAAAAATTAATTAAGAAAGAACTAGTTAAGTTACAACTTTCATTTGTAAATCTAAACCATTCTCGAATCCACCTGAAGACACACAAAAAATTTCATTAAACTCAGTCCAGCCTCCAGCCGTTTAGGAGGAGTTCAGTGACATACACACGCACAAAAGAAATATATATATAAAGATATTCGTCCCATTTAGTTTTATGCAGTCTATAGATGTTAAACTCCACTTACGGGCAATTTCCCCCCATAGACGTAATATATTTGAATTATCTTGAGTTACCCTGTACACGAATCATTTGCTTCATCTAAACAAAATTTTAGTTTTGCATCCCTTTATGATACACATTTAGAATACCGAGTTTGAACTTTCTTCTTTAATTTGTTTTTGAGATACGCTCTTAAAACACCCACACGCAGAGACCAACCGCTAAAAACATGATTTTTGGATTCGGGTGAACTCAAAACGTGTAAATATAAAGAAAATTCAATTTCCAAAATTTGACCCCCAAAACAATACTTTCTCTACCTTATGGGTAAGATATAGAAATAAAAATATAGAGAATATAGTAATTAAACTGTTTCTTACATTGTTATTTACTTTAATATTATTGCTAATATTTTATATCAACATTAAGTATAAAAACTCTACAACATTACAAAGTAAGATGATGCGATGCGTAAATTATATTTATGGGATGCGAAGAGAAAGAAAGAAAAAAAAAAAATAAAGAAAAAAATAAAGAAAATAATATTACATTTTAACTCTTCATTTTAGTACCATACAGCTTTTTGAAAGATTATAAATATATTTATATTCTAACAAAAAAAAAAAAAAAAAAAAAAAAAAGTACACAAAAACTTAGCACATATTTTCAATAATGTTTTATTTATAAAATTGTGATATATATATATACATAATATTTTTATTCATAGACCAATATCAAATTAAACATAGACAAAAAAATTAATTATTTTTTCTGATATCTTCATTCCAGAAGAAAAATAAATTTATCAGGAAAAGAGAATCAAGATACGTAACTGAAGCATGGGTAAAGAATTTATATTAACAGGCTTACTTAATATAATTGGATGTTAAAGTCATTTGCGACAATATTCTGCGTAATTTACTTTCTACATATCATATGGTAACTATTTTTTAACAGTTTTAACGTAGCCTATTTTTTTTTCTTTAATTTAAAAAATAGATTGCAATATAGGGTAAAGGTTTTTATAGCCAAATTCTACAGAGCTATGTTTTATAGTATCCATTCTTCATATACATTAAACAATTTTACTTTCTTAATAAAAACTGATCTAATCTGAAGTTAGTTTCAAATATGTATATGTGATTCCTATTATGAAATTCTGTTAGTAAATGCCTGTAGCCTTTAGTATATATGCTTTTCTGAGGATATTTACAGTCATTATATGAGAGTCCAGAAGATACCATTGTTCGGACTGCTAAACTGCATAAAATGAAATCCCCGTTTCTCGGTGACTATAAGTAGGGGAACAAGATATAATATTTTTCTTAAAATGGTATCATTTGAATATTTTTAAGACGTAGTCTATAGCACCAGAGATTTATATATGGTTTCAGCCTCAAAATGAGAAACAAAATCTCAAAAATGTGTACATAAGATATACTCAGAAGTGACATTTTGATCTCCTATGGTATCCCGTGATAGTTTAAAGAATAATTTCAGAAATACAGATTATATCATTTTACCTTCAAAATGATATTTTATTGTTATTTTTATCAGTGTGTTTACAGATAAATTAAAAATGTATTTTTTTTTTTTTTACATTTATGCTTCTTATCGATTAATAATTAGATTTTTAGATTTTAAATTAAATCATAGATTTTCTTCCGTCTTCGTATTATTGAAAAATCACCTAAAAGAATGTACCAAAAGAAAACAAAAATCACTTCATTATTTACTTTAATAAATAAAACTTACTTTTAACTAAGCTATGTATATAAAATACAACAACAAAACAAATTCTACAATATACAGAAATTCGATCATGCACATAATTAAAGTTTACTGAATGAATATGTTTTCTATCTTATTCTCGACAAGTCACAACCGGCGTCTTCCATAATGAGTTAAATTTCATTTTAATAAATGGAAACTTTGAATTCCCTTATATATCCAGATCTTAAATGGCATTCTACATATGCTCTACATATTGAGTGTCAATTAATTTAAAGATGGAATTTTCAATAAATTTTGAAAAGAATATTAAAGTTTTCTGAAAACGAGTCATATTTTAATGTCAAATAGTTATGTATTAAATAACTAAAGAATGTTAATTCGAAAGTTTTCCCCTTGTGATTAGGTTTGAGATACAGAAGTGAGATTCCGAAAATTTCTTAAAATTTTAAATAAATTTAGATTAAAACAATGAAGTCTGTTTTAATATCTTAGGAATGTATTCATAGACATATTTTGTTCAAATAAATAAATATACAATGTTGCAGATAAATTTTGAAAATGATATATTAGTTTTGAAATTTAATTTTACAAACATTTTTGTTTAGCTTTATTTAAATCATTTTTATTTTTATACAAAAAGCACTGCGCTGAATTTTACACAAAAAAGCAATGTCAAAATTAATACTTTTTCAGTGTATTGCACATTAAGATTAATGAAATTGTAGTTTCCGTTTAACATTTTCCAGTTAAATTAATAATAATAAAAAATAATAACAACAATAATAATAAACAAATCTTCAATACCAATTTATTAAGTCTGAGAATTTTTTCAAGACAGAATAAGTCAATGCAACAAAAATGACTTTAGAATATTTTAATATATACAAACCTTAAGAAACATTATTATATTAATTTTAACAGCAGATATTTAAACTATCTTGATGCAAATAATTCTCATCTATAATAATAAATGGAAAGGTTTGTCTGTCTGTCTGTCTGTCTGTCTGTCTGTCTGTCTATCTGTCTGTCTGTCTGTCTGTCTGTCTGTCTGTCTGTCTGTTCTTTTATACGTTCAGCCCCTACTGAACGCAGAAACACAAGAATTGACATACGGATGCTCTGGAGCCTTTCCGATGTTTTCCTCGAAACAGAATTTAAAAATCTTAATTAGTTTCGGAGATATTAATTAAAATGTTGACCCATGTCGATCGAACAATGACCAAAAATCCTTATTGCTTAAAAAGAGGCATTTTATCAGCATTCAGCAGACGATTTTAACGGCTGTCTCGAACAGAAACAAAACAGGTGCAAGTCATTAATGTCACATGATCTTTAACTGGGGTTAAAAATTGCAAATTTCAAAGTGCTTCAAATTTTCTTTTTCGTACACAACACTTAATATACAACCTTTTCAGCACAAAACCAACCTGCAGTTAAAATTTCATCAATTTTCATTAATAAACAAAGCAGTTACATTTTAATTGCAAAATAAATTTTATTCTAACATGTAATCAATCTTTCAATAGACGATAGAAGATAAATAATTTAAGTTAATTAGTTCGCAATTAAAAAAAAAAAAATCTTCAAAAATAATATGTAAAAATTAATTTAGAGACGTGAACTAAATAGAGTGCGACACGCAGAAGTTCACACAATGATGTTATTCAGCATTGCAAACGCCTAAATACATACACTCATGTTCATAAATTAAGGATAATGCTAGCTGCAACAAATAATGGTTTCAGAAGCGAAACAAACATGACTCATTAATAAAACCTAAGTATTAAACAAAAGATCAAGAACAAAAAACATGGTGTATGTAGGATACCAATCATAAAAACTATGACTTTTGGTCCCTGAAGCAATTACATTAACTATTCGGTTTTGACACTAACAAGGGAAGTATGAATGAGTAAAATACCGATTTAAACAAAACCGAGCTTAAATTAAAGAGCATGATCGAAAACATACGGTAGCACACAAATTTGCTGCAACAATCCCCCATGGAGAGAGAAAACGACCCTAAAGGTTTTAGTTGTTTCTGTAAAAACCTACGAAACACACTCCGTTAGCACGACGGTGTGGGACAGTGGTTAGAGTAGTCAATTCCAGTGCGAAAGGTCGTGAGATCGAGCCCAGGCGACTACTCGTACTTTTTATTATTATTATTGTTATTAATATATATAAAATGAAATAAAACAAAATATTAAAATAAATGAATAATTTTAGAGAAAATAATTATGAAATTAAAAATAAATATACTCCATACAGAGATATTATTAAGGAATATAGGTTAAAATTATCTCTTTACGGGAAAAAAAAAATATATATATGCTTAAATTTACAAATTTAGTGTCAAGTTAATAATGACTATGATTAGAAATAAAAAAATGATCAAAACGTAAGCATTTTTCAATTTATAAGCGCAACGTATAAACGCAAATATATTACAATAACGACTATATAAGTAAAAGTATTTTCTTTTTCCGCATGAAAAATAATTCAATTAAAAGCAGACAATCAGCTTTTGGAGGCGCTTTATGCTTTAGCAGCGTTGGCAAAAAATATTAATTAAGAATTTATATAAAGCAAAAATAAATAAATAAATAAAGGTAATATTTTTCTTTGAATTATTCATTTATTTAATTTGAAAAAAAAAAAAAAGTATTTTTTTTGCTTGAAATAAAATGTTTTAATAGTTTACGAAGAATAACAAAATTAAAAGCAGACGATCATCATTAAGCTACTAGCGGCTTTGACGTAAAATATTGATAAAAAAATTAACTGAAACTTTAGGAAAGAAAAAAATGTGTAAATAAAATTTATTTTCTCTCAAACTCGTCATTTATATAAATTACAAAGAAAAATTAAAAATATTTTTTTTTTTCAGTTGAAAGAAAAAAAAAAAAAACGTTTTAATAATTTAATTAAACATTTAAACATAGTTTTTAATTAAATTTAATAATTATCTTCCTTAATTTTTTTCCTTTATTTTATTAAAATAAAGTATGCATATAATATATCTGTATATGCATATTTGGAAAAAAAAAGAGGTAAGTGTTCCGTCGGGGTTTGAACGCAGGAACTACGTAACACGAATCCAAGACCTTGCCACAGCACCACGCTTCTGTGAGCTGGAGTCTTCTTTTTTCGATTTTGATAAAAAGCATCTAAAAGTTTAAGGGTCTTTTCTTGAACCCTGGGGAGTTGTTGCAGCAAATTTGAACGCTATCCTGTGTTTTCAACCATGCTCTTTAATTTAAGCTTGATTTGGTCTAAATCGGAATTTTACTCTTTCATACTTCCCTTGTAAGCGGATTACAGAACACTTATAAACAATTTCCCTTCTTTGCTACCATTCCTTATATCCCCATTTCTAACACATTTGTCATAAAGTAAATGTTTGATTTGATATAATATTATATTTTTTTAGATAAAATCAGGAAATTGCTTGTACCAAAATTTTAGAAAATATTACAGGATATCCTGATTGTTTTTGGTATATGCAAGTAAGGGAAATTACGTCACAGACTTCGAAAACTGAATGTCTTAAACGATAACACTTAGTTGTCGAGTGATTGCAATATAAAGAAATTCATGTCAATGTGTTTACTAAGATTTTGCTGTTGTAAGATAAAGGTAATCTTGCTTCAAAAAATGTAAATATTTTAATAAATCAAAACAATATTTTTTTTTTTTTACGTTTATCAAGTGCTTGGATATCTTCAATCTTTCCAATCTAAGTACTACATAAAAAGTGATAAACTTATAAAGCTAAATGCAAATCAGGAAGGCCGGTTGTCCTCAATAAACGCGATGTTTGTCAGATTCGAAACTAATACTTTTCCAAAAAGTAACTTTTCGAAGTCATCAGTACATACGATATCAAAATATACGATTCATTAACACATTTATGAAGCAGGAACAGTGATTCACTGAAAAATGGAAAAAGAAACGCTATCTTGGTGCAGAAAACGTGTTTTTACATTCATGGTGTGGCCAGGATTTTCTGTAGGGAATAATGGTCTATAAATATTACCGATGATAGCTAAATACCACATCATTGTACTAAGACACAGGATAATAATCTCAAATTAATTTCTGAGCTTATAAATGGCCCACAGTAAAAGTTTCAATGAGATAATACTTCAATCGATTCTGTAAAAAATGTAAAACCCTGCTTTTATTCTCAGAATACACTATCTACCAATAAATATTTCGACACATTCGAATGTAGACTTTTGTCAAATATCTAGAAACGTTCGACAGAAATCATCTTAAAAGTTTGGCAGTGGGAAGACCGTGTTGTACTTCATATATTTCAGCAAAATTTGTGCACCGAAGATGAAAAGAGGAGCAATAAAAAAAAAAAAAAAAAAAAAAAGAAAATGTTTTGGATCACCATGTAAAAAGTAACGCCTTAAATGAATATCGCATGTGGTTAAGATATTTTTTCTCAATATCAGTATAAATTTTGATGAGGCTACCTGATTTATTCTTGGACATATAGCGATTTATTCCAATTGATTAAAAAATCCGCTTTTTAAATTAAAGCACGTAAGGTATTAAACCCAGTGAAAAATTATTTTTACATTAGACGCAGCATACAGAATGCAAAAATGTTAAATATATTCCGAAATATGAACGTTTTTACTAAATAATTTTAACTACATATGCGCAATAAAAAAATAATTTACATTATTTAATAGCCAATACTATCAAGCATCTCAGATGAAAAATCCAAACAAATATCTTGTAAATTCCAAAAGTTCTACGAGGTATAATAAACAGAATACAAGTAGATGTTAATTTTTAAAACTGGAAAAATAATGTTAATCATCTCTCTAAACATGCAAAACGGTCAATAATCAGAAGCCATTTATTTTTATTTCTTTTTGAAGTACGATTATTGTCTTCTAGCAAATATAGATCGACGTCATGACAACAATTAATTAGGTTTGTAAATTGACAAGAAATTTAATTTTGGTTTAAAATCGTGTTATCATTTACAAAACTTTGAAATGTGTATATTTATAATATAAAACACGGATTTTTAAATAAGTAAATAATTACATATTTATATAATATATGTGGAAACTATATATAAACTTACTAATATATTTTACTCAAGAGAAGTTCATTAACTACTATAACATAATCTTACATCAGTTTATTTTCTAAAAATGTTAACATACTGTACACGAGAAACAATATTTTTATCAAGAATACAATCTATCTTCCAATGTTATATTTTTGCAAAATAAATTAGTGCTAAGTCTTACTTATATCGCTATGGCTCATGCATTTCATTAATTTTGTAAGTATTGCATTAATTTACACAGCATTCAACGCATTGTCAGAATAATTTTCTCGTCCTTTTAAATGCCACCGTGGACAAAATATGCTAACGAGAACTTCCCAAAATTTAAATTATCACCTTTCTTAATTAAACATTTACACATTTAGCATACATGCGACAGACACGTTTAAGAGAACATAAATATTTATTCTTGCGTTGATAAAATACACTCCTAATTGATTTTTGTGCCAGTATGCAATTTGTACTTATGTTTGTTCCATGCTAAGAGGAATATATTTAAGTCATATTGTATAACACAAAAATATTACAAAATGCTAATATTTTAAATAGCTTATTTAATAAATTGCGTATTTTTATTTGAACACTTTAAGTATGTCTTATTTCTAAACATTCTATTTTCAAGTATATGTGTACATACTTCATGTAGAAAAAAAAGAAATGGTAGGTTTTATCAAATAAACAGTGTTTTAATAAGATAAATAAAATTATTCGTCATAATAAAGTCTCAAAATTTTAAAACTCTGTTTAAGTACGTTTTTTTTTTTTTTTTTTTTTTTTTTTTTTTTTTTTTTAAGACTTGCAGATGAAGGTGACTTTATGTTAATTATGTATAACTCATTACTTGTTCTTAACAATGACAAAATATATTAGTTGATTTGTGCAATACATTCTATTTTCAACGGATATACACGTACCAGTGTTTTATCCTATATATATCCTTGTTTTTATTACAATTTTTTCTTCTTCTTCATTTGTTTTGCAGCAAAATTCAAATCCATTTATTTAAGGAACTGTTTTTTTTTTTTTTTTTCCAATTATGCATAAAGACCTTACAAATTTAACCAAGTTCTCTCCATTTCAGTTTAATTGATATTTCTCTTTAAATAATTGATACTCACTTCATCATAAACGTATTAAAATTAATCATAAAAGCTAAAATTTTATAAATAATAATTTATGAAATTCTATCTATAAATTATAAATATTTTAATTGAGAAAATTTAAGTGCGGAGAAAATTTAATGTTATTTTTATATTTTACTTTTAGAAGGTATCTTGAATGATGGAGAGAAAATAATTCTAAAAATCAATTATTCAATTAAATTACATTTGGACAAAATTTTTTTCTAACTTAGCAATTTAAACTCTTCTTCATAATTCATGACAAAAATCTATTTTCTCTAAGATGTATTTCAAAATATTTTACATAACCTATTAATATCTTAATACTATTTTTTCTTCGATTATATATATATATATATATATATATATATATATATATATATATATATATATATATATATAACGCAAAAAACTCAATTTTGAGGATACTTGTTTTGGTTTACAGATTATATATATATGAGGGGCACACCAAAGTTTTTCTTATCATTAAGGTCGATGGGCAGAATTTTTATGTATTGCAATAGCGACCGCAAAAAACCCCTCTATTTGACTTGGAAATTGGTACACATGTTCAAGCGCTATACCGGAATAGTTGTATAAATTTCGGTGCCCATATTGTTTATGATTCGCATACAGAGACACAACAAAGTTTTTCTTATCATTATGAGTGACAGGCAGAATATCATATAAACGATTTTTAACATGACCATACTGTATCGAACACATATAATTTAACATACATTACTGAGAAGCTTAAATTCAATTTATATTTTATGAGGCATAAATATTTGCGCTTAGGCTTCCTAATCAATCTACAGAACTTTAAAAATAGGTTTCGAGAGTATCATGTAATCATCCAAATTATGTAAAATTTCAAACAATTATACCATTTTGCATGAAATTTGGTAAGAGTGTTTATGAATTAGAGGGAATTAATACAAGACTATCAGTTATTAGAAATGCATATATATATATATATATATATATATATATATATACAGATATGTGCACATAGGTATAGAAAGAGAGATCGAGCGGTGGTTGAGGGGGCAGAAGCTCCCCCTCAGAAACGTGACCGTTTATGTAGCAAGTCAATCGAGTAAATATATAAATATTATATAATAAAGAATAAATAAAAATTATGTGCTGAATAAAGTGTGATTCAAAAACGACGTTCAGATTCCTGATTTGAAGATCCACTAGTATTTAGATTCGGTAAGAGTTTATACAAAAGAACATTAAATTAGTTTTTCACAAAACATGTTATGCCATGAAAAGTTAAACTTAAGAAAATTGTAATCATATTTTTTTTTTTTTTTTGTAATTAAATAAACTGAATAATAATAATATTAATAACAACACTTTTAGGTTTCAAATTTGTCAAATATGACTATATTCAAAACATTAGTAAAATGTAAGTAAACAATGCTCTGTAATTTAATACTTGCATGCAAGAACGTTTATTAAAAACATTTGAGAAATAATAATAATATAATCATTTAATTTTGTCTTTAATATAATAATAATAATAATAATAATAATAAAATTACCTTTAGTGTCAAATTTTTTCATGTCATATTTAACTGTACCATTTTATTTCTTTCTTTTATTTATTTATTTATTTATTTTTTTTTACAAAGAATGCGGGTCCATAAGTGGGACTTTTGGCCCTAAAATTGAGTAAAGTATGAAATTGAAGACACATGTAAAATTGATGCATTTAATTATTTTCGAACGCATGTATTTTAAGTTTCAATTAATATTATTTTTATTATACAAGTAACTATTTTTTTCTGAGGGGCCCAAATATTCATATTTTTTCATTTTTGCTCAAAATTATACCATTTTTCTATGTTAGCGCAAAGAAGCAGCATATTCTTATTGAAATATATTATGAAGTACAAAATGACGTAATTAAACGTAAAGATAAAAGTACTGGTCCGCTGGATATTAAAAAAATAATAATAATAATAAAAAGATAAAATAATAAAAATAAAAATAAAAACTTTAATTTCAGTGAGTACATTGCGTATGCTACTACTTATCACAGTGATGAAACTGATGAAATTCAATCTTTCTTAATCACATTTAACATAAATCACACTTTTCTTACACTAAATATTATTTTTTAAAAATATTTAAGCCCTTTCTTTTTATCTGCTCAGTTTATATCTTAATTATTATTAACACATCCAGTGCGGAGAGTAGAACCTGCGACTTTTGTAAATATGTAATTCCGCATACGGCGTTTCCTTTGTAATCAGTATGCTACAGTATTTCTTAAACCTCTGATTGCTTTGAAAGGACAAGATTGTAGTACACATCACTCTAGTCATTTGTTTCAAAGTACTAAAATAATGTTTATTTCAACTTGAGATTAAAAAAAATAACACTGTGCACACAATTTTAATCCGTATGAATGTTATTTAAGACGGCCAAAATTTAAAAAGAAGCTAAATTCTAAAGTTATATTATTTTGAAGTATAAGTGTATTGTAGAAAGAAGAATGAGCCCAGTGGCTCTATATATTCCTTAGCGGCGTTTAGATGCATAAGAATATATCCAATATTCGTCGTTCCACTATTAATATGGAATTAATACAGTTACATTGATTAGAAGTACTATAGTTATAAACTAAATTCATTTGTAACGTAAATATAAATGCAGGAAATCCTGTTAAAATTAAGTAATTTTCAATAATAACGCCAAGAGGAGGTATTTACACTTTATATTAAGCAACAATAACAGTGAAAGTCTGCATATACATTGTTGTCATACATTGTTGATTTAATTCGTTTCTTTTTATATAGTATTTGTAGTGTCTAACCATTCATAAAATAAAATAGGAACTTGAAATTCCTCATGACAGAAAAACATTCTCATGGAGTCATAACCTTTTTGAACCATTCGGAATACATATATATATATATATATATATATAATTTGAATATTTAATCCCTTTGACCACTCAGCAAATGAAAGGTAGAGGAAAATACCAACATATGAAATTTTAAATGAGCTGTATTTCGAATAAAATTATTGTCACGATGATAATTTATTTTGATTACACTGATTAGTAAAAACATGTTGAAGTACTTACGCAGAACAGAAATGACACAAACATAACACATAAGCCTAACGATGAGATAATTTGCAAAAACCATTAAACCAATAGAAACATTCATCAAATAATAGAAATGGAAAGAGATAAATTACCCAAAAGGATCCGATAAAAGAAAAGATAATTCATGAAATGAAAAATAGAATTTTAAATGTTGAAAACCAGAAATGTTCATATTTCAGGAAACTTGTTGCTCTGTCAGCATAATGCAAGATTTCGGAAAGCTTTATAGCTAATTCAAGCATCATACAGCTCAAGTCTCTATCTTTTAAAAACAAATTAAAAAAGGAAATTAGATTAAAGAGTAACAAAAACCAAAATTGAAACGCGGAATAAGTATTTTTAATGTAAACGATTCCACATGTAAACGATTCCATACAGAGATAGTAGAAATAAACAGGTTGAGAAAACGAACATTAGTGAAAAGAAAAGATTAAACGTAAAGAAACGATTAATCGATCTAGGTTCAACTAAAATGAAATATATGAATGCATTAAGTGATAGATATAAATCTTTAAAATATAAAAGCTAATAACAATATTAAAAAGGTGATATTTAAAAGGGTTATTTAATTTTAACATTAATCTTTTTTCTATTTTCAGCTTATATTTAACGTTCAAGGTAACGTGAGCAAGCGCCATCTGACGTGAAAAAAGTGATTTACTATTAAGTAATTACAGAAAATGTACGATTTAACTTACAATTTTTACTTTAGTTTAGTTTAATTTTTATTCTTAAGCGATCTCATCAAAAGGCCAACATGTGATGATTAAGAAATTATGATTTATATATATAGATGATTTATATATATTTTGATTATGATTTATATATATTTAATTATGATTTAATTATAATTATGATTTATATATATATAACACAATACAAAAATATTATATGTATGTATATAATATTTTTGTATTGCTAAGGTGCTAAAGTTATTACGATGAAAATATTTAAAAAAACATTGTTAACTTAAAACATTCATGAAAAAAAAAGAAAGTATCTTTTTTCTTACAGTTTAATGATTAAAAAATGTACTTCAGAAAATATATCTCTGTTTAAATCTAGATTAAAGAAAATGCATTACAATATTTCAGCAACTAAATCTATTCCTAACATGAACGATGCGTTTTAAAGCGTGGGTAGTAATTGTTTCATAAATCAAATACGAACTACAACCTATATTGCTTCCAGTAATATATTCAAAATTATTCTCTTTTAAGTCATTAGAAATATATTAAAAATTAAAAGCAATTCGTATCACGAATTTTCAATTTATACAGATATTGTAAGATTGCAATTATGGTAAATTTGAAATAAATCTAGTGAAAATAATTGAGGTTTGATTAACTCAAGCATTTCAAAAGTAATTTTTTTCTTTCATCGATTGAAATATAATTAGGTTATATAATTAAGATGGGGTCACGCAACATAATGTGCACAGTGTAATCGGTAAAAAAAAAAAAAAAAAAAAAAAAAAAAAGCATTGCTATATTTAATTTATTTTTGTATGGAAATAAATAATATTCCATTTTAGATCATACATTTTTTTAAACTATTGTTTTCATATATAAATATATCACCTATATCTATTGTAGAATGTTCGACAAACGAGTACTTTAAAACCATAGCATATATATATTTAAAAACCCTAAGGTATTATTAAATTCATGTTTATTTTAAAAAATAAAATTTATCGATTTTAGTAAATGTTTATATGTATTTTTATTCATTTACAGCTTGAAGTAGGACAGCATGTCGGAATCGTTTAGTAAAGATGTAACCTATAGAACATTACATTATATTATGGTTTAACTAAAATTAATGTTTCATGTAAGTTCCTGCATTTTTATTTTTTATTTTTTTATTCTGCAACAACAACTAGAAATTTTTTGAAACATTTAGATAATATGTTAGCATATAATTGATTCAGGCATAAAATGAAAATCTGATATGACAAAACAAGTAAAGCTGTAATTATTTAAATTTAGGAAAAAATTATAAATTATAGATTTAGAAAATCATTTAATTACTACTCTTAATAATATTAATAATAATAAAATGTATCTATATTTGTATAATATGCCAAATTTGTATATTTTTAGGGCGACAACGATGTGTAAGTGAATAATATATATATATATATAACAGCAAGATTATTCAGTATTAAGAATATTTCAGAAAATGAAATAAATTTACCTGATGTGTAAACCAATTGAGTTTCTTATATACAAATTCAGATATACATATTGCTACGGAAATATATACGTTTTGTGTGAGGTAATTGGTCCATAAGTTTCATTCAATGGATTTTCTTCAACATAAGCGAAGACGACTAATACTAGAACCACAAAACTCGCAATTATCCTATTATATACAACGTAGAGAAATAATGTCACTTGTTCAGGAATAATATTCTACAGATTATTACAGATTCTCTCATTGGAAAATGCGCAATTTAGAGTTCAATAGATTTCCTTCATGTTCCCGAGGTTTACTTTTGAATTTTTGTCGAAAAAAAAAATGGAAAATAATATTTTGTGTTATTCTGATAGAACTGAGATAGGGCATCTGGTAGCACCGAACTATTTTCTGCCAAATTTGGTCGCTGATTCGTCAGCGACGTAGATAAAGACTTGTCGTAAATACGATGTGGCAGCCTGTCGTTAAATTTTAAAACTTAGAGACAAATTTGGTGATAAATATTATTTTAGGATAGCGAAAGTTTGGAAGCTCTAACATAAATAGGAACCGGGTTCTGTAAATTTCCAGAAGGATTCACTGGTTTTTAGATCAGAACTAACTACCGAAAAGTTCGATAAATAACAAATGAGACTATAATTAAGGAAGAGCCATTATTGCTGATTGTTGAATAGAACCTGTATATTCCTTTTAGTACTACATCGTACCCCTCCCACCTAATATATATATATATATATATATATATTATTTGAAACTCTAATATATATATTAGAGTACTCTCTCTATATATTATTTGAAACTCTAATTTCCTGAAGATCAGTGTAATTTATATTCAGGTATCATCTCAAAATCAGCATATTTTACATGTTACAAAATATGCTCGAGAAATTTTCAAGAAAATCAAGTTTCTTACATATTATGTCACGGCCGCAGTGAGGGGCCACGTGCACAGTAAACAGTAAACACTGACGTTACTAAAGATGGGGGAAAGGCAGCATTGGTTTGCCAGCTTATGATATCCTAAGCCCTAAATATTTATTGCATTAAAAAAAAAAAAAAAAAAAAAAAAAAAAAAACTATTTACAAAACAAATAAATTATAAAAGTCAAAGTCAAAGTAAAACGAGATTTTTTTTGGGCACAATTTGATTGTTGCTTAAAACTGAAGGTGAAGCTTCTTGAAGATGTGCGTAATTAAGAGCAACTGACTGCGTCTAGGTGGTTTCTCTTCCGTTAGAGGGACGCAGTTGCCCTAAACTGCATGCATGCGCGTTTTAAATGAAAACGCAGAATACTTCCAAAAGGTAAAACGAAGAACTCGTGATGGGATTTAGCATTCCACCATCCGCCTGACGTCTATTTAATACAATCTTTTGAGTATTTGTGGAACCAGCATGATTCCATGCATAGCATTACCATGACAGAAAATAAGTTGAACTTTAAAAAAAAAAAAAGGGGGGGGGGTCCTTTTTTTTTTTATTTTACACCGTGTGTTCAGAAAACAAACTATTCTATGTCATTTAACACCAGTACATTAGTGATTTCTCATTATTTTTTACTATAAATGTGTATAAAATTTATAAAATTAACGCTGCACGGTTGGTACATAATTTTTTTATGCATAAAAATGATATTTTAATGTAAATAAATAAATAAATATTAAAAAGGTAATATATACATATATAGGGTCAGCAACCTTCGACCGATGGAAATATCAACAACAAATGGTCATAATTATTTTTACTAAAACTTGATAAATGTTTAGTTTAAAAAATTGTAATCTTTTAGAAATGTTAAGGAAACATATATATGTCTATGAGGCAGATAGAATAAATGTATAAATATACAATTATTATTTCACTATTTTTTTTTTTTTTTTTTTAACATGAAGCCTAATTTTTTGTCGATATAGGATGGAGGGATGGCCAGTCTAAATATTTCCTTATGTTGATCATAAATGGCATCGTAAACTTAGTCCAAAGGAATGGGATGAATGAGTTCACTCATTGCAACGTGCAGCTGTGTTTTTCAATTATTAAAAAATTAGTAAAATTTTAATATATATATACATTTTTTTTAGGGCTTTAATATTTTTCTTAAGTTAGATGTCTGAATAATTTACGATAGGTGCGTTACAATTTTGTTTAATTATTATACCAGTTTTTACGTCATGTATATAATCCAATCTTTGCTTCCAATCCAAAAACAAACATATACAATGGTGGAGTGATGCTATAAATTGGGCGGATATCTGTCATTCTGTTTCCATAGAGGAGACCATATCAAATCGAGGAGCGGTGACCACATTTAAAACATCAAGGATCGTGATGTACTACAAGAAATAAATTCACTTTATGATATTGCACCAGTTCATGATGTCACATGACACAATATTTGTAAATGTACCAACGGTATTTATGGCACGTTTATTGGCAAATAGGTAGGTACGGTTTAGACGCCACCAGAAAATATTGAAAAATATCGGAAGCTTTCATCTCAGAAATATATACAATTAATAAAAAAGTTTAATATCGAGAAAAATACAAAATAAATGCAAGAAAGAAAAAAAATGCAAACATGACTTTTCTAACAGCGACGAACATTAAATACTTTTGAAATTTTAAGATTCTACGGATTCCTAATGAATAGAATTTGATGAGGATCACTGTATTCGTTATTGAGAATAATTCAATACCACAATCAAAATGAATGCTTGGGTAAAATGCATAATGTGTCTCATGTGGTTCCTTGAAAGTGTACAAACTATCAACACCTATGCAAAAATGCAAACTAACAACAACCTTACCAAAAATATAACAACATCCTAGAAAAAAAAAAAAAAAAAAAAAGATAGAAGATAAAATTTAAATTTTGTTTGCTCTAATTTTATCCGCTTAAATTTCGTGATACAATTACATCATTAAAAATTGCATGATTAACTATACGAAATGTGTTATTTTTTGCGTTTTTAACATTTTCTTTTCTTCCTTGTATTGAAGGGAGATAACTATCGCTCATCGGCTTAAGGAAGAGACGGCCATCTGCCATTTTATTTTCAAACTATGTTTCCCACTTTTGTTCTCAAGGTTCCATTATTGTTTTGCCCAAAATATGACATGTATAAGAATATTAATATGTATAAATATTTCTTATATTGCATTCCTAAGGCTTGCGCGCAGGATTATATACAAATGATACATCACATTAATTAAAAGAAATATATATATATATATATATATATATATGCCCATGGGATAATACTCCATAATTAAAAAGACGACAAATAATTAAACTATATATATATATATATATATATATATATATATATATATATATATATATATATATCATTATATTTTGCGTAATTGTGCTGATAACTGTAAACATTTAAATTTTAAAACTAATTGTTTATAATTTCATATATTTATATGTCATGTAAAAACTGCTATACTTTCATTGATTTCTGGCGCGTAAGATTAAATTCTCTCTGATACATTATTTAAAAGTTAAATAAATTATGTAGAAATTATTTAATGGCTTTAATATCTAGAAAAAACCTTTTTTAATACCTGTTACAATTTACAAGTTTTAGAAGTAATTACTTATAAATAAAGTTATTGTTATTTTTTACAATATTTTCAGGTACCAAAGGTAATTGACCCCTTTAAAACATTTCACATAAACTTCCATTCGCCAAAATACCATAACTTGTATGCATATTTATCCTTTGTCAATTTTTATTCCCATCACAGGAATATGTTAGAAGAATATACTTTTATTTATTTACTAAAAATCTTTTCTCTCTCTCTCTCTCTCTTAGTGATATCTTCATTCTAATCTAAAAATCTCAGAAGCTATTTTTTACAACTTGGATTAATTCCAAATGTTTAAATGTTCTTATAAACATCCCTAAAAAGACGTTTTCGGAACTCTAACATAATTTGTTTTCTTCAGTGATTATACTTGAAAGAAGAAATATTATATTAAACTTATTTCAGTTAATACCAAAATTGTATTTCGAATAAAAGAAAAGAATTGTATTTTTAAAATTGACCATAATTCATATTTTCTTTTCTATGAAGATCAATATGACGTGATTTTAGGGGGGGGGGGGGATTATAAGTCCTACTAATTTCCTGATATATAAATATAAATTTTATAAATGCATTTGCCATAACATTCTTTTTTCTAAATATTTTTTCCCATTATTTTTAATGTTTATGGGCGTTCCTTTATACAAACATATAATAAATTACTTTGCAAATTAATCCTTATATTCAATCTTTATAACCAATTAAAAGCTTTGTATACGGAACATATTTTTTAAAGCATTGCATTATGAATTTGCACAACATATGATAAATATCATATCCTGATATTTTATTCCACTGTGAGATGTTAGTATGTATATATATATAAATACACTAATATATACATATTTCCGTTTCTAATTTGTTTAAGGCTTTTTTTTTTTCAATTTAATATCATTTACCTTTTTATAAATGCAAATATTGTTTATTAACTTATATATGTACTGAAGAGCTCTTCGCATTTATTCTTTTGAATACTACTTTTTTTAAAATATTAATCTTTATTTATTTTTTTGTTGTACATATCTTCTGAAGAATTTCAGAAAAAAAATTATATATAAATATATATATACATACATACATACATATATATATATATATATATATATATATATATATATATATATATATATATATATATAAACCAAAAATTTTAAGACTTAAATAGATATAGACATAAAATATGTTTACAAATAAGAAAAATTAAATATTACAAGTTCACCCCAACTGTAAAAAATTAATAAAATAAAAATCCGTTGTACATTTATTTTTGTTCCTCATAAATAACATTACAGATAGTACCAAATAAATACACTCTGACAGTTGTGCAACCAGAATATACTTAAATTTATTCTTTGAAGCCTAAAACACATTAAAAGGAGAATATTCATATCCATATCAGGAGCAGTCAATTAGCTGTTAACTAAACTTAAATACCTGTATTAAAGTCATTTTTATATATCTCATGAAACAAAAATAAAACTTCAATATGTCGTCACGTACTAATCAACTATCTATTGTGATTATTATTATTATTTTTTTTTTTTTTTTGATAATAAAAAATATTGAAATATATATATTGTTCGTTCATATTATGATAAAAAGGAATTATGAATAGTAATTTTTTTTATTTATTTATCATATTATTACATTTTTTGATGAACAAATGGATTAATAGTTTTTATTAATTTAACTTCTTCTTCGTCTTAATATTATTTCCAACTGTTTATTTATTTATAAATAACAGCTAAAAAGGCATGTAAAATTTATACGTTAGACATTGTATATATTATAATATATTATTATAATACATAATATAACATTACAGACATGAGTCAGAAGGTCTTTAGTTTGATCCACATCTTGGTCGAATTTCTTTCTTTTTTTTTTATTTAAAACATGACAATATTTGGTTAAACGTAAAATTACCAAATCATGGTAAAATGATAAACCGTCAGGTGGTTACAGCTAATCCAGTAACAAGTTTAGGTTCACCCTAACGCAGAATTTTTGATAGTGTACTTTCATTTTCTTTATTTAGGGTTTCGCATAATTTGGAAACACATCTAGTCCTTTAAATGCAATATTAATCTCGTTTTGATTTTTATACAATAGCATAGTGTGCACTGAGGCATATTTATAAAAGGAATAAAAGATTATCCGCAAACGGTTAAAATAAGCCAATTATTTTTGTCTAGTTAATAATTTTGCCATAAACTGTGCAGTTAACATTCTTTATCTAAAAGAAGGAATACATAATTAAATATTAATACTATTAACATATTTAAATTCATTCATATACATTTGGCTGATGAAAAAATTGGATCTTATTATTTCTAATTTCTTTCGTGACATTCTAAGATATAATTTGATTAATAAATAGTGAAAGTAAATATATTTGTTCGTGCCTTCATGAACTTTTGATGTAAATTAAATATTTTTTTTTTTTTTTGCCGTGTGTCTCATAAAAACAAACTTAGATATATTATTACTGTTATTACAAAAAGTATTTAAATTTTAATTTGTCATTTTAAATCATGCAGTTTCTATATTATAATATTATCAGTAAAAATTTCTTCATGCCTTTAAACCATTAAACTCTACATAACAAAAAAAAAAAAAAAAAAAAAACATTAATAAAAGAAAGCAAGTGAAAGTATATTAAAAAAATTCAGGAATGTTTTTATTAAAAATATATATGTACATCAGAAAGATCAAACCACATTCTAAAAATATATAAAGTAATATGTTTTTCGTAAAACATAATCAGCCAATCTCTTTAAAACTTAACAAAATCAGAAAAAATCGAAAACATTTTTATAGCTTTTACTAATGTATAAATATTTACTTAGTATTTTATTATCTAAAAAAATTTAGTGACAGCACGTCATGTAAACCTATAACTGACATAATGCATGCATGCAATATATATTGCGTGAGATAACGCGTGCAATTTAATAAAATATACATCATTTGCTTGTATTTAATATGCGTTGATATCTATATATTTATAGGCAAGCATAAAATCTGTGGTACACTTTTAGCATAATAATTATGAGAGTAGAGATTTGAAAATGGTATCACTCGAAAGGTATGGTTACAAGGATGTGCAAAATACAAAAATTATTTTCTTACGATGTCAAGGACGTATATAAAAATACTTTTATTTTTTATGCATTTCCCTCTTTTTTCCCTTTCATGCACGCATCCTTTTGAAATAAAAAATACCTAAAAGTAGATTTTTTTTTAAATCTGGCAATTTCTTAAAACTCAAATAAAACCATAGATACCGTAATTTATATAATGCAGTAACACTATACTATCGAATACAGGTTTTTTATTCTAAGAGAAAAGAGTCCTTAAAATGACATAAATTTGAGTGCATGAGTGGTAGATCAAAAGTTTATACTGTTCAAAATAAACACAACTTAAAAAATATGGAGTGACTCCACTCGACTTTCCAAACATTGAGTAATAAACGGTTTTGTAGATAAAGTAAAGTAAGAGGAGTTGTTAAATAAACAAAAGAGAAAATTATAATAGGGTGTTTGTGTGTTTTTCTTTATAGAGTACACTATGTTTAATTTAACGCTATTTTACCATTCACGTAGATCATAATGATAAACAATATTTTGTTGTGTTCCTGTAAAAACCTACAAATGCTAGAATCACAAAATTTCTTTTAGTTAGTTTAAAAGTGACTTATAATATTTTTATAAATTTTCAGATTCATCGGATAAGGCATTAAGACGCTATCGGACTTTAAAGTTTAAGCCTATATGCCACAATGATAAAGAAATTTGCATTTGGTCCCTGTAAAAAGATCCATAAGTTCGCTAAAGTTCATAAATTTCGTGTGACGGTGACGTATACCATGTATATAAATTTTCAGTTCATTTAAATAAGGCGTTTAGTCGCTGTCGCAATTTAAATAATTTGAGCCTATAGGTCTTAATGATGAACAATTTTCATTCGTGACCCTGTAAAACTCGTAAGGGCTAGAGTCACCAAAATCTATACAGTTTGTGTGATGATGACATTTAACTCGTATATAAATTTTCCACTCAAACGGATAATGCATTTAGATGCTATCGCACTTTAAATACTTTCACTCCATAGGCCATAATGATATAGAATTATTTGTTGTGTCCCTGTGAAGAACTAGAAGTGCTAAATTCACGAAAACCTATACAGATTTTGAAACTGTGACCAACAATATGTGTATATATATATATATATATATATATATATATATATATATATATATTGCTTAATTGAATAAGGCGTTTAGACGATATTGCACTTTTTAAAATTTGGTCCCATAGGCCATAATGATAAAGAATATTTCTTTGTGTCTCTGTTTAAAAAAAAAAAGAAAACAAAATGCTAGATTTACTAAAATCTATGCAATTGTTCATGCAACTATTACCTATAATATGTGTATAAATTGTTTGCTCAGTTGAATAAGGCGTTTAGACGCTACCGCAATTTTTAAAATTTGGTCTCATAGGTCATAATGATAAAGATTTATTCTTTGCCTCCCTGTAAAAAAACTATGAGTGTCATATTCTCCAAAATCAATACAGATTGAGTAACTGCGACCTATAATATTTGTATAAAATTTTTGCTCAATTGAACAAGGCGTTTATATGCTATCGCACTTTTAAGATTTTGGTCCCATAGGCCACAATGATAAAGAATTCTTCTTTGTGTCCCTGTAAAAAAACTACAAGTGCGAGATTCACCAAAATCAACAGGGTTCTTGCTACAGTGACTTGCAACATGCGTACCAACTTATAGCTTATTCGAGCGAAGCGTTTAGATGCTAGCGTGTTCACTCACATGCATACACACACGTACATACACACGTACATACACACACACATACATTCACCATCGTAAAAATAGTGATAACGGACTCAGGGGACCTCAAAATGTATAGAAACACCAAAATCTCGATTTTGGATTTTCACACCATTACAATATTTTCCTTAAATATGTATGTTCGGAAAGTAAAAAGAATTTGATTTATGAAAGTTCTATTTTATTTTTTTTTCTTATTTTATTAAGATCTAATTAATTTGAAGACATATTTTTAAACAAAAACATAATGCATTCCAGTTTACTGAAGTTTACTATTTCTCTTTACTAAATTTATTTCTATACGCAAGCGATGTGATGACATCACTGACCGTCCGTGGCACCAAGCAAAAATATCCTAAGTTAATCGTTAATTGGATTGATTTTAAACATTAATTGGTTTAATTTTAAGCATTAAGGAAAATTATGTAGTGTTTTTAATCCCCATATTTGGGTATAGTTTTATATAAGTTACTAGCTGCATGTGTTAGATCCTGTTAAAATTTTAGTTTTAACTTTTAGTGGTCTAGAAAAATAAAATGGCAGACTTCTATTTTCGATTATAAACATAAACATTTCTGTCCAAAAGAATGAGATCCATTTCAAAGAAACAGATTTAATATCTGTCATCCCAGCTAAAAAATTCTGCAGTTTTTCCGCAGCAAAACACCAAAACTGAAGAACTTCTGCAGTATTTCAAATAATGTGCTTTTAACTTTAAAAAAACTGCAGAATTTATAAAGTAAAGTTCACGACTTAATAAAAACTGCAGAGTTTTTAAAGTGAAGTTCACAACTTAATAAAAACTGCAGAGTTTTTAAAGTGAAGTTCACGACTTAATAAAAACTGCAGCGATTTTAAAGTAAAGTTCACGACTTAATAAAAACTGCAGCGATTTTAAAGTAAAGGTCACAACTTAATAAAAACTGCAGAATTCTTAAAGAAGTGATGTGACTTCAAAAATATCTCAGACTTTTCGCAGTTTACTTAATGACAAATGGTGAATAAAACAACTGATTTTTTATAAAAATTTGCGAAGAATAGTATTAAATATTAATAATAATAATAAACTGCAATTTTGTATGGGCGGGTTATAGACTCCGAAATTTCTAAATTATTTCAAAGGCAATATTTAGTTTAGTACGAAAGACTGATAATTTCAATCTGTAAAATTTTAATTTTTAATTTTAATTTATTTTTTATCTCATTTTTTGACCGTAAAACTGAGCCACGTACTTTTTACTTTCTCTTACCCATAAGGTAGAGAAAGTATTGTTTTGGGGTCAAACTTTCTAAAGTGAGATTTTGTTATATTTACACGTTTTGAGATCTCCTGAATACGAAAATAATGTTTTTAGCGGTTGGTCTGTGTGTGTCTGTCTGTTATCAGCATATCTCAAGAACAAATAGTAGCAGACATTCCAAACTCAAGACATTCCTAAATGTGTGTCATATAGGGATGCTATAGTAAGCTTTTCGTTAAAATCAAGCAAATGGTTCGTGTACAGGGACAATCAAGAGAATTCTAATACATTACGTATGGGGGAAATTGCAGGTAAGTAGAGTTTAACGAATATATATTTTTTATAATAGAGATAGTCAACTGAGAAAAAAATTTTGCGTATGTAGGAGCCTCGACTCCCCCCCTGGGGGGGGGGGGGAATCCCCCCTCGAGGGGAGTAAATTTTCATGATGGGTATATTTCAAAAGAGCTCGCCAATACCTTTAAAACGAATGGTTGAACCATTGATCTGCGATAATTTAAAACAAAGTTATCGATTTTTTTTTTTACTTTTAACGGAAAAAAACTTAGAAAATAAATCTTTTTTTTTTTTTTTTTTTTTTTAATATTGAGGATAAAATGGACTTTTTTTGGATATTTAGTGTTGTACTACTTCTCTAATATGGAAATCGCCTGCATTATTATAAAAGATAAATTTTTTAAACTATAATTTTAATAAATTATTTTTTTTAAAAACAGAATTATTTTTTAATAGAACAATTAATTTCTATATAAATGTAGGTGCATTAATGTAGCCCCCCTCACACAGAACTAATTATGATATAAAACTCTTCCGAAGCCTAATTTGAATTGTTTAACACAGGTTTACATAACAGTACTCGTTATCTTACCTCTTAATCTGCAACCTGTATTTATAGTATTAAATTTCAGGGTAAGAGAAAGTCGTGTGAGTGACACACCAGATTATTTTAAATGACTGAAATGAATTAAAAATGAAGTGTTTCCACCTAAATTTCATAATTTAGTTAATTCTAAAAAAAACTAATTGTCGTGTCGAAAAACTGTTTGCACATCTGGGTTCAGAAAAATCGCCCCTTTCGTTTGGTACTGAATTTGTAACAATAGAAATGATATTTCTAATTTGTTTTCGGGTTTATATAAAACTGGTCTACAAAAAATAGATTGAAACTTAACAGTTCTCCCCCAAACAGTTTCGTTAAGATTTTTGAATAACTAAGTCTCATTATGCATTTTTATATACAATTTTGCCCTCTAAAATGTTCGAAGAAAATTCGAAGTTTTGATAGAATTTTTAAAATATTCCCTTTTTACTTTCTCTTACCCGTAGGTTCGAGAAAGTATTGTTTTAGGGTCAAATTTTCGAACGGGAGTTTTTGTTATATTTACATGTTCTGAGGTCATCTGAATACGAAAATCATGTTTTTAGCGAATGGTCTGTGTGTCTGTCTGTTATCAGCATATCTCAAGAACAAATAGTAGCAGAAATTCCAAACTCGGTATTCTAAATGTGTATCATATAGGGATGCCACACTAAGCTTTTCGTTGAGATGAAGCAAATGGTTCGTGTACAGGGACACTCAAAAGTATTCAAATACATTACTTTTATGGGGGAAATTGCAAGTAAGTAGAGTTTAACATCTATAGACTGCTCTAAACCAAATGAAACGAATGTATATTTTTTGTAATAGAGGTAGTCAACAGGGAAAAAAAATGTGTTTGTAGGAACCTCGCCACCCCACCCCCCTGTCCTCCCTCGAGGGGAGTAAATTTTCATGATGGGTATGTTTCAAAAGAGCTCGCCAATACCTCTAAAACGAATAGTTGAACCATTGATCTGCGATAATTTAAAACAAAGTTATCGATTTTTTTTTACTTTTAAAGAAAAAAAATATATATATTTTTTTTTAATATTGAAACTTTTTTTGGATAAATTGGTGTTATACTACTATTTTTGAAAAACAGAATTATTTTTTAATAACCGAATTAAATTCTATATGAATGTAAGTGCAATAATGAAACGGGGGTTGAGGGGAGCGACAAGACTTTCTTCTGTGTGATTTTACACAAAATTCTTGCTAAACAAATTATTTATTAAATTATTGAATTATTTTCCATTATAAATGCAGATGATTTTTATCTGACAGAAGTATACCACTAAATGCCGAAAGAAAGTCAATTTTTTGCCAATATCAAAAGAAATACGTTTATTTTTTCTAAGTTTTTTTTTTTTTTTTTTCGTTAAAAAATGAAAAAATCGATAATTTAGTTTTAAATTATCACAGATCTATAGTTCAACCATTCGTTAAAAAGGTGTTGACGAGATCTTTCGAAAGATACCCATTTTGAAATTTTCCTCCCCCCCCCCCCCCAGGAAGAAAGGGATGTTTCCACATGCACAATTTCTTTCGCTAGTTTACTACTACTATTATCAATAATTCATAATAGTTTTACGATCACACGTTAAAAATAACTCCCATTATGTACATTTACACGAAATTTTGTCCTATACTGCCACGTTAAAAATTTAAGGAAAATACAATGACAGTGCCACCTGCTGAGCAATCGATCCCCAAATGCAATCAGCACTAGTTTAAGTTAGGGTCCAACTAAATATCAAGTTTAGTTAAATTCCGTTCGTTGGTTCGTGAGATACAGCGCCCAAAAATTTGTGATACACACAGACAGACAGATATTTTCTAAAAACAGACAAATCGGTTTCAGGAAATCCCAAAATGTGCAAATGCATCTAAAATTGGAGTTCGAAAATTTTCACGAATCCAATCTTTTCTCTATATGCAATCGGCCGCAAAATTATCCGATTACTAGCGAAAATTCCTATGTAAAGAAAAGTACACTTAATGCTGTTTTGTTAAATAAATCCTTGTCGAATCATGTTCTTAGACTGACTAAGAACAGTAGGGTTTATTTAACAAAACTGTATAAGTGCACTTTTTTTACATAGGAATCTTTGCTAGTGCTCGAATACTTTTGCTGCTGATTGCATTATTCTATAGAAGAAAGTAATAAGAAATGGCGACAAAAGCAATACTAAAAAAAAAAATACACTACTATTAATTTTAAATCATAAATTTCCACAAAAATTTTACTTAAAAAAAAATGATTATGCAGAAAATAATAATAATAATAATAATTATAACAAAAGTGGGGACTGTCCGCACAATACGATGACGGTTGGTGGCCTTATCCTAGAATTGATAGTGGCAAATAAGTTTGTTTCATGATCCAATTATCTTTTTGAATAAACATTTTAATTTTTGTTTTAATTACACAGTTCCGACTGTGTAAGGTATATTTTAAAATAATCATTTCAAATTTTTATTTAACAAATGCAGGAGCTATTGAACAACTCAACTTGCAGAAACAAACATTTGTTTACTACTACGAAAACCACGATAACTATCGCGTGCTTTTTCGAACGTGTTGTTATGTTAGGTATAGTGTAATACATAATAAAGCTTATTGCGAAATAAATAACTTTAGTAAAATTGCATTTTAAAGAATATAAAAATTTAATAAATGAAAATTGATGAGATGGGAAGTTTGTGCGGATCATGGTAGTACAATCCTCTTTCTACCTTCATGGTGCGGACTTATCAGGTATTTGTTATTTACTTCCTTATCGCTAAAGAATTTAGCAAAAATAAGTTTGTGAATTGAAATCTTTTTCTTTTTTTAAATTCAATTGTGTTTTAAATAAATAATAATAATAAATTTCCTGTAATGCATTTTAAAAAAAGGTCTATTCTAATTCCCAGTAGTAATTAAAAGTGTACTATGTCAGCGAGCGCTGCAAATTGTTTAAAGTTCTGCCGATCAATTTAACAGCTAAAGAAAGAAATGTTTAGGGTTAAAAATATACTTTTAATTTGTTTTATCTCTCAGGATTAGTACTGTATTTGTTGCATAGTCTTAATTTTTTTTTCTATTATTTACATGCAGTTGCAAATTTTACTGTTGTTTTTTGAGACGTCAGGCTTAGTTCGGCAGATGATTTTCAGATATTTATATTATTTTGCTGTAGTTAGATTCAGAAAATTCTGCTACTGGGCTGTATTTAATTTTTCATGAATTTTAATTAAATGAAAATGTAACTTTTTATTCAGTAAAGTAAGATTTAAAAAAAGTTGAATAGAGCAATGAGCTCTTAAGTATTACTATTTTTTGGAAATTATAGATAGAGGTAACTGTCCCTTTTTAATATGTTTTTCATTTCTGCTTGCATGCATGTAGTGTATTTATTTGTTTAGTTCATTTCTGTATTGTGTTTTGTGAGTTTCTAAACAAAGTATTCTTTTTTTTTTTTTGGTTTCTTTTTATTTCCTTTTTTAAATTCCCTAAAAATATGTGAAATTATGATAAAACTCACAGGCCCAGTAGTGCTACTGTGTTTCCCATTTTTATGTGAAAGGTTTTTCATTTCAAGATTATTGATTTTTATGAATAATCTGTTTTTGGACCAAAACATTTAATAAATTGGCCCCAAAAGTGTCATTGTAATTAAACTTTTGCTTTAAACAACTTTCTGCAGTTAAAACGGGCAAGTGGATGTGCCACCAAATTTGCTATACAGAGACGATTGGGATTCTTGAGATGCACTTGCCCGTTTTAGCTTATAGGGACTGTTTAAAGTTGAAATTTAATTGAAACCATCTTGTAAGTATATAGATAAGTTAGTGATGCATGCAATAATTTATTAAAACAAAAACTAAAGGCTAAACTGTACTATTGGGCACCCATTGGCGATTCAGTGTATCGACACTTTTTAATAATAACCTTTTTCTACTGAAACTTTGCTTAACTGTCTCGGAACTTTGTTTCTCTTTTTGCACCGATAATTTCTAAAAATAATAATACTTAAGAGCTCATTGCTCTATTCAACCTTTTATAAATTATTTTACTGAATAAAAAGTTAAATTTTCATTTAATTAAAATTCATGAAAAATCAAATACAGCCCAGTAGCAGAATTTTCTGAATCTAACTACAGCAAAATAATATAAATATCTGAGAAGCATATGCCAAACTAAGTTTGGCATCTCTAAAAACAATCAGTAAAATTTGCAACTGCATGTAATTTTATAATAAAAACAAGAATCGAAGTTAATAAAAACATGGTAATAAATTAAGATTATGCAACAAGTACAGTAATCTAGAGAAATAACGCAAATTATATGTATATTTTTATCCCTAAACATTTCTTTCTTTAGCTGTTAAATTGATCTGCAGAACTTTAAACAATTTGCAGCGCTCACTGCCATAGTACGCTTTTACTACTACTGGAAATAGAATAGACGCTTATTTTTAAATGTATTACAGGAAGATTTATTATTATTATTTATTTTAAACACAATTGAAATTAAAAAGAGAAGAAAAAGATTTCTATTCACACACTTACCTCTGGATAACAAATACCTGATCAGTCCGCACTAACTTCCCAGCGCATTAATTTTCATTTATTAAATTTTTATATTCTTTTAAATCGAATTTTACTTAGAATTATTTATCTCGTAATAACTTTTATTATGTATTTCACTATACCAGACCAGGGTTGGGTTTTTGCCGGCAAAAATGCATTTTTGCCAGGACAGCGGCAAAAAGGGGAAAAAAACCAGGCAAAAATGGAAAAAATTAGAAAAAGTGGAAAAATAAAATTAGAGCAACACAATCCCTTTTAATTTTCACCCTTTACACTTTGGCACCTCAATGAAAAGAATTTTTGAAGATTTTTTTAATTTTAAAAGTAATTGTAATTAATTAATTAATAATAATATATAACCAGTGTCCGGCAAATTCCGGGTGCCAGGGTGACTATAAATATCCATTGGTTGGTGACCAGTTAATCTTCTTACTACTATACTGGTATGGTACTTTCCATGTCAACATTTTTGTGTTAAACAAGATTCAAGCATCATAAACACTATCTAAAACAAACTATGTTCGAATTTACAACAAGAAAGTTTAAATAGTATGATATTTATCAAATGGATTCTCTTTAAAGGAATTCTGTCCTGAAAAATTAAGGCAAATAGTATTTTAAAACCAAAACTTAAACACTCTCAATATATTTGATGATTATGTTAAAGGTAAATATATTTATTTCTGTAGATTTTTTTTCCCCAATAGTTTGTTTCTATCTTTATAAATAAAAAAATAGTTATTTTCTTAAAATTTTCCATAGTTCACATTTTTATCTAAATAGTTCATTTATTCAATGTAAAATAATATATGAATGACCTGCATTAATTATATAATTATGAAATATTACCCTTAAATTTTCTAACTTTTGCTGTGAGTATTGTCATAGAAATAATTCGCTATTTCTGACTCCTAAGATATTGAAACTTTGTCCGTCCCTGAACATAATCATAAAAATAAAACTACAAAATTATATTTTTATTTTATTGAAGTAAAAAAATCTTCACTCACCGTTGTTGGAAGCCGAAGCTAATGCTATTCTATGGGAAATTTTTCTTTACAAATAACTTATTAAGTAATACATATTTTTAAATTCTGTTTTCACATTCTGAAAATTCCCAACTGTTAAATTGACAGACCTTTTTTAAAAAATTATTTTTAAAAATTTTTATATTTTATTTTGAAGCTGCAAAATACGAATTTTCAATATGTGATTTTTTTTCATTTTGCAATTTCAAAATAAAATATTAAAAATTAAAAAAATACAATTTTAAAAAAGGTCCATTAATTTAACAGTCGGAATTTTTTTTTTTTTTTTTTTTTTTTTTTTTAAATAGCCTGTGAATATTTAAAAAATAGTAGATTTTTTTTAAATAGGTGTAATATACAGAAACTTTCTTGTATAATTCATTGAAGTTTTGTTTATATTTAGACAAGATATTTTAAATATAATTTTAATCATATTCTATACAGCTGTACAGAGTACTCGGTATTTATTCGGCACTCGGCTTATTTGCCGAGTATTCGGTACTCGGCAAATTTAGGCTATGTATTCGGCCAATACCAAGTACTTGTGGGAATTTCACTATTTTTATGCATTATTAAAAAAAAAAATGTGTTAATGAGAGATATTTATTTTATAACTATACTAAAAGAAATATGAAAATATAAATACAGAGTCATTATAATAAAAATTTTTGCTATAACAGCTTTCTGCAGTTAAAACGGGCTGTTACCAAACTTAGTATAGAGATGATTCATAATATGAGCTTTTAATTATAATTATCTTGTATGAATGTATTATGAATGTGCATTATTTTATAAAAACTTAGTACATAAAATTGTATCTATAAATCAGACAAAAATATTTTAGAAAAAAAAAGGAACCTCTATGTAATATTAACACAAAATTTTTGTTATACGTTTGTGCAAATAAAAGTAATACACTTCCAAATTGGTAAGAAAAGATTGATTTTGAATTTTATACTATAAAATAACATAAAAAAAAACTATCACCTATTCGGATACATTCTACTGTTGAGCAAAAGGTGTGTTTATTTAGTATTTTAAGAACAACAAAAAAAATTGTAAAAAGAGGAGGGGGCATTTAACCGAGTAAAGGCTTTTATGGCATTTTACGTTATATATATAAAAAGTAAATACAGTAGAAGACCCAAAATCCGCACAACCCCGTAAAATTCACTTTTTTTTTTTTTAAGTCTAGAATTTTCTAGACTATTTTTTTTCCCTGTTTATTTTTTGTATGTACAATGTAACGGCGAAAATCCAGAACTATCTGAATTGCATAGTGACTCCGAGCTGAGGCTTCACTAAGGGGGGGGGGGATCTTTCCCCTTCATAGAGTTCAGAAAATTGTTAAAATTTGGCAATTTCACACCCCAAAATTCAGAAAATTTTTAAGAATTGGCAGAATTAAAGTTGATTAACTGCATACAGTTCGCAAATTCACTAATTGGCAATTTTAAGAGCTCCCCCCCCCCCCCCCGACGAACCACAAAGCGAGGCCCGCGATTCCAAATTTTTGTTCAGTAACATATTTTATGAAGAAAATTAGATTTATCTATTGGAAAATAGATCATTACATTAATTGCCGTTAAAAGCGAGAAAATTATACGATTTTTAAACTGCTGTTTTTAAAAAATAATAATTATCATAATTAATAAAATTTATTTTACCAAATATAATTTATAAAAATATTCAGAAAGAAATAAAAGAAAAAGCTAAATTATGAATTCATTTTTAAAACTTAAAAAACAAAAAAAAAAAAAACTTTTAATGACAGAAAACATTTGGTTTGCAAAACAGAAGTCAATAAACTCGATGCAAGTTAAAAAAAAGATCAAGAGAAAGAGAATCATTTCCATGGTCGTAATCAAAAAGAAATGTTTTTGAAGGGAAAAAAATAATTTTTTATGACAGAAATTTTCCTCTGCATATTATAAACAGTCATTATTTCTTGTAATTAAAATCTTTCTTCCTTTTTTTTTTTTCTTTTTTATGTATTAATAAAAGTTAAGTATGGTTTCCATGCAATTTTTCTTATATTTTAGCATTTTTACATTATTTCAAATTTCAATGCATTATTTCTTGTTACAATAGTGTTTTGTATTTTAAAATTTCATTCTTCTTCTTTTTTTTTGGTATTAATGAAAGTTAAGTATGGTTTCCATGCAATTTTTCTTCATTGAATATATTTTAGCATTTTTACATTATTTCAAATTCAATGTGTTTTTTCTTATGCTGGTTTTTTTTTTTTTTTTTTTTTTTTTTTTGGAGAAATTAAAATTAATTTTCATCCATGACCCGAAATCCGCAAAATTCTAAAATCCGCACAAGGTCTTGTTTCAAGGAGTGCGGATTTCGGGTCATCCACTGTACACTAAAACACTATTTAAAACATATTTTCATAATCAAATCTGTTGTTTTGCCAATTATGGCCCAAAACTACCTGTTATTTTACACTTCTACGATCTAAAGATTAATGAAGCCTATCATGTTTGAAATTATAAAATATTTTAATGTTCCCCTTTCATATGTGGATTTCATGTATCTTAAATTAAGCCTTAGTGACTAGTAACTTTTATATTCACTAAGAATTATCTGAGGATGATAATTTCGCATCTAAAAAAGTTGTTAAGAATAAGGTTATCAGTTATCTTTTTAGTAATCCACTATGCTGAAAGTATCAAAATATAGCAATGAACCTAATTATGTATATACACTACTAAAGTTCTGCATGAAAGCTTGCTGTTTACCATTTAACTGAATTTTATGTTCAAAAGCCTTTTTTTTTATTTCAAGATGTGCACATTTCTTTATATATGCATCAATTATTCTTTCTTACAACTAGTCGGCTACTCGGTACTCGGCCGAATAGTAAAAGGCCGAGTACTCGATAATCGGCTACTTGTCCAAAGTGCTACTCGGTGCAGCACTAATATTCTAGTTTAAATTTAATTATATATGCAGTGTAAACCTGGTCTATCATTCCCGCATTCATAATTTTATTTCTATGGTCCCTGCACAAATTACGAGGGCTGTTTTTTTTTCAACCTCCGATCGCACGGTATGAAGGCCAGACATGTGACAGATGACTGGCATGCGCAGTATATGACAGCGCATCTCCTCTTCTGTACGCTGTGTCACTGCCGATTGCAACACGCTAATTCGTTTTCAGCTGTGGTCAAGTAAACATGGCTGTCTTTATTGATTCTCCCTCCAAGTATGAATTACGAAATGTTATTCGTTTCTTGCAGGCAGAAGGGAATAGTGCAGCGGGAATTTATCGAAGAATGAGTCAAGTGTATGGAGACAGCTTTATGAGTGAGGGTGTTGTTCGTGAATGGTGTCGAAAATTTAAAGATGGCCGAACTGATGTGCATGATGAAGGAGGTCAAGGACACAAGTCTGTCGCTACAGACGATCTTGTTCAATGAGTTGACCAAGGTGTTAAAGAAAGGCGTAGGTTCACCATAAGCGAATTATGGACAGTAGTGGCACCAGAAATTCCCCAACGGGGTGACACCACCTCCCCGACAGGGGGGCACTACATAAAGAGAGTGTATTATATAAGTATTTATTAAAAACTGCAATACCGTTAATAATATTACTGTTAATATTTGTACTATTCCATTTGTTAGTACTCCTTTTGGTTTTGGAGATCATCGTGCCACAGACAGACATTTTCTAAAAATATCGTGGTGTAAACCTCTCAAAACGCGTATATTCATTGAAAACTGGAAGCTGAAAAATTTTACGAATCCAATACTTTCTTCTATTGAATATAGAATGGAAAATCTGGAATGCTCCAAATTTGTACAAGGAAAAAAAAATGCTGCGAAAAGTAGAAAAACTGAATATTTTGTATTTTTTCCCCCTGAGAGATTTTAGGAGTATGCCCCGATGGGGGGTCACACTCCCCGATGGGGGGCCTGTGCCCCCCCGGCCCCCTAGCTGGCGCCACCCCTGATTATGGATGAAATTTCCAGAAGTTTCAAGATCTGCCCTGTACTCTATAGTTACTGAAGAGATGCGCTACAGAAAAATTTGCGCTCGCTGGGTTCCAAAGATGTTAACGGACAACAACAAAACTTGTCGAATGGCAGCAGTTTTGTCGTTTCTTGACCGTTACAGTATTGGTGGAGAAAGCAGATTCTTATTGTGAGACTTTGCGACTCTTACGGAGGGCTATTCAAAACAAAAGAAGAGGTTTGCTAACTTCCGGAATTGTTCTGATCCATGACAATGCCCGTCCTCACAGCGCTCGTGGCCCACCAGCGGCCGAGCGGTTCTGCGCTCAAAGCTGGTAGATGGGAGGTGCCGGGTTCGATCCCAGGTCGCGCTCATCGACCTAGCCGTTCGGAGTTTTCCGTGGTTTCCTCCGAAACTTGCGTAAATACGGGCTAGGACCCCTTAGAAAGACCCCCACGGAGGGCATTCTCCCTCTAGGCCTAGGACACATTAGGAGTCAATCGGCTTTAAATCCTAAAACCAAACCAAAAACCACAGCGCTCGTGTAACCAAACTGCTCCTTAAGCAATTTAAATGGGACATTTTCGAACACCCACCATATAGTCCCGACCTAGTACCCAGTGATTACCATCTTTTCACGGAAATAAAGAAGTGGCTTGGAAGGCAACGCTTCCAAACTGACGAGGAGCTCAAAGAAACCGTCATAACTCACTTCAAGTCACTGGTGGCAACATTTTATGAAGAGGGTATTTCAAAGCTTGTTCACAGATATGACAATTGCCTCAATTCAATCGTCAAGGTGATTATGTAGAGAAGTAACCTTTAATATACATTACTTTTGGCAATAAAATCATTTTTTAATATTTACCCGTTTTTCTTTTATAGCCTATCGGAGGTTGAAAAAAAATAGCCCTCGTATATTTATATAATGTTAATGAAACCCACATGTATCGTGCTTCAAAAAGTCGTTTTCTCGCATTCATTGTTGTAAAGTTTTTCTTCTGACTTTGTAAAAATTTTCTCATGAAGGTCAAGCAGTTCTATACAAACTGGATACTTTGTGCATCGTAAAATAACTCTCTTCCCCATTTCCATGAAGGATCAAAATTGTGATGCCATGTCTGTGTTTCTTTATTCATTCTTTTTTTTTTTTTATTGCGCAATCCCGCGCTCTAGTGCAAGCCCTGGCTGTGTGCATTTTTTCTTCCAGGAATGCTGTAGAACTATTTCTAGAAAGTTGAAAAATCAGAAAGAAAAGTATCTAAAGGCCTCTGTTCATTTAAAATGTTAGAAAAAGCTACTTGGTGCTAAAATGTTTTTAAAAGGGCAGCAGGGTGCTAAAATGGGTTTGAAAGGGCAGCAAGGTGGAGCACCCTGCCAAATTGGCTAGCATTACATAAAATTAATGATTTTTAAAAATAAATTTTACTTAATATTCTACAACATTGATGTATTTCCTTCACCACTTGGAAATTAGTTTTTATTAGTAGTATACTGTAATACATTCTGTGTATTAATTCATAAACATTGTTTTATTCGTGTTTTGACTTACCTGCATTTGTTGTTTTCCCACTTTCATCTTTTTTTTTTTCCTTTGCACCCCGTGAAAAACAATAGATCAAGGTTCTAATTGTACTTGTAATATTTATGTTATAATTTTCTGAAAGATATGTTTAATAATATAATTGTATTTTTTTAAATACAATTTTAATTTGGTTTCTTATATAATGTAAATTGAATAATACTTTGTTTTTGTTGTGGGTTAGAAGCTGCAGGTTCGTGTCAGGTTGTGCCGGTTGTGGGTCGAAAGTGTTCCTGCGGGTCAAGTTTTCTCGACCTACGCAGAACTCTATATTGCTGTTTTCGCAAAATGCATATTTTGCAAAATGTTTAATATATATATATATATGTTTTTTTTTTTTTTTTTCCCACTATTTGATTGAATCTCTGCCAAAAGTTATTTACAATTATTATTATTTTTATTTTTTCTCCAGAAAAGAAATAGAGGTGATAATGTGCTTTACAGAGCTCGAAAATTATATTGCCCGACATGCTCGGGGCATATAAAAATGTACAGTGGGTATGTACTTTTTTTCTCTTACATGCCCAGCTAGGCATGCATACTGAAACAAAAACAACTTTCTAAAAATAATTTTAAAATACAGCATCTTTTACTTAAATTGAAATAATGTCAATATAGATATAATGTCGTTAAATTATTTTCACTAGGTATGTGAATGTTTTTATTAATAATATGTATTTTAATAAGATATTTAGGCATGTAAAAATTTCATTCGAGCATGTATTGTCCAGACTAACATGCCCGACAGGGCATAATTTTGAGATTTTTCAAGCCCTGGTGCTTTACCACACTGCTTGGTGACTTTTTTCAAAATCGCCAATTTGACACACTTTTGCAGTTTTGTCTTGTGATTTTTTCAAAATTGTCGATTTTACGTGTTTTAAATCAAGTGCCTAAAAATTAGTGCTGCACTAAGTAGCACTTTGGACGAGTAGCCGAATACCGAGTACTTGGCCTTTTACTACTCGGCCGAGTACCGAGTAATTGTAAGAAAGAATAATTTATGCATATCTGAAGAAATATGCACATCTTGAAATTAAAAAAAAAAGGGTTTTGAATATCAAATTTAGTTAAATGGTAAATAGTATGCTTTCATGCTGAACTTTTGTAGTGTATAGGTACTATACATAATTAGGTTCATTGCTATATTTTAATACTTTCAGCATAGTGGATTACTAAAACCATAACTGATAACTTTATTCTTAACATCTTTTTTTAGATGTGAAATTATCATCCTCAGATAATTCTTAGAGAATATAAAAGTTATTCGAACACTAAGGCTTAATTTAAGATACATGAAATTCACATGTGAAAGGGGAACATTAAAATATTTTATAATTTCAAACATTATAGGCTTCATTAATCTTCAGATCGTAGAAATCTAAAATGACAGGTGGTTTTGGGCCATAATTGGCAAAACAACAGATTTGATTATGAAAATACGTTTTAAATAACATTTTAGTGTATTTACCTTTTTTATATACAATGTAAAATGCCATAAACGCCTTTACTCGGTTAAATGCCCCCTCCTCTTTTTACATTTTTTTTTTTGTTGTTGTTCTTAAAATACTAAATAAACACACCTTTTGCTCAACGGTAGACTGTATCCGAATAGGTGATAGTTTTTTTACGTTATTTTATAGTATAATTTTCAAAATTAATCTTTTCTTACCGATTTGGAAGTGTCTTACTTTTATTTGCACAAATGTATAACGAAAATTTTGTTTTAATATTACATAAAGGTTCTTTTTTTTTCTAAAATATTTTATTTTTGTCTGATTTATAGATACAATTTCATGTACTAAGTTTTTATAAAATAATGCATATTAAATTCATACAAGATAGTTATAATTAAAAGCTCGTATCATGAATCATCTCTATACTAAGTTTGGTAACAGCCCGTTTTAACTGCAGAAAGCTGTTATAGCAAAAATTTTAATTATCATGACACTACACTGTATTTATATTTTCATATATATATATTTTTTTTTTTTGTTTAGTTATAAAATAAATATCACTCATTAACACATTTCTTTCAATAATGCATAAAAATAGTGAAATTCCCAAAATTACTCGGTATTGGACGAATACATAGCCTAAATTTGGCCGAGTACTCGGCAAATAGGCCGAGTGCCGAGTATATACTGAGTACTCGGTACAGCTCTAAAAGTGTAAAAAGTAGCTTTTGAAAAACTTGAACAAAAGAAAATAAAAACTAAAAAATATTAAACATTACAAAACAAAAATACCATAAATAACTGAATAAGTGTATATAAGCAGATGTGCAGATATGATTTAATGTCTCACTACTACTGTGTTATGGGCGATTAAAGACAATCCGGGAGGTACACAGGCAGGTAGGTTGGATTTAACATCGCACTAGCACTGCGCTATGGCGATGTTTTGCAACAATCAGTAATACATATGTCTATGCTTCGCATTAAAAACAAAAAGACAAATCGCTAAATACCTCACTCGCAATCTGCATGAATCTTTAAAAGGCACAAAATTTTGTTTCGCAGCAGTCACTTTTAGAACAAAATATCCCGTCCCACTCCAAAATTTTTCTGAAATGAACTTCCATGGTTGTTGAATAAATTTCTAAATTAAATTAAAATTTTGCAGTTTATTGGAGTTGTGCCATGATTAATAATGTCAATTGATATAGCTGTGTTTACAGACTCGGTGACTCTACTTTGCCAATGAATGTTATGTGAGAAATGCCTAGCTGGTAATCAGCCAGGGCAGCTCAATGGTTTGAGCATCCACACGTAAAGCGGAAGGCCCGGGTTTGATTTCCTGCTCTGGTATTTTTCACATAGTTGGTATAAAAAATCACACTTCTACTCCAAATTTTTCTGAAATGAACTTTCATGGTTGATGAATAAATTTCTAAATTAAATTATTTTATTTTGTAAAAATATGCATAACTTGTTTTTACTTTCTTTCATGCATATTTTAACAAAATAACTTGTTTTTACTTTCTTTTATCAAAGAATCAGTTAGAACAAAATTAATAGATAATAAACTTATTGAGCAAACCAAACATTTCAACTATCTAGGTTGTGACATAACCTATGACTATGACATCCAACAGAAATTACATAAATTCTTTGTGGAATCCTGATCCGAACTTTGAAAAGAAAAACTAGACCTGAAACTCAACTAAAATTTTACAAAGTCATGGCAGTCCCCACTCTCCTATATAGTTCTGAGACATGGACTCTGGACTCCCAGGATTTAAGCAGAATACAAGCTGCCGAGATGAGGTTCTTGAGATCTGTTAAAGGCTATACAATCCTCGATAGAATTAGAAACGAAGATATACGTAGAGAATTAAACATATTTTTGCCTAGAAGATAAAATTAGGGAATACAGACAAGATTGGTTAAGCCATATTTGACGTATGCCACGCGGAAGAATGCCTAGAGCCGCGTTTTATTACAACACACAAGGCAGACGAGACCGAGGTAGGCCTAGAAAGCGGTGGTTTGACCATGAAGCCGGAACAGGCCTTCGGCCTAATCCTTGAGGAGGAAGAAGAAGAAGAAGACTTTCTTTTATATTTAATATAAGAAGGTATTGGATTCGTAAAAATCTTAGACTTTAGGTTTTCAATGGTTTTACATGTTTTGAAATGTCTAGAACATGATTTGACTATTTTTAAAAAATATCTGTTTGTGACAAAATTTTGTAAAAATGTATCTCTGGAACTATACTACTCAGAATTTCATAAAATTTGATAGGTAGTTGCAACTTGATATACCTAAATTAATGCCTAGAAACTTTTGGTAAAAATCATCCAACAAATGGGGTTGTCATTTTGCTTTTTTTTTTCTTTAATTTTTTACATTGCAGAAAAAACATTTCATGTAAATGCACATAAAGTGAATTGTTTTTTAATAATCATTATGAAATTAAAAAGAAGTATCTATATTAGTGATAGTCAACTGGGAAATTTTTTTTGTAAATGTGCAAGCATCCCCCCCCCCCCCTCAAAAGGAAAGTCCCTCCCAAGAGGGGCAAATATTTCTTATGAGTATCTTCCAAATAAACTCATCAACACCTTTTAAAATAAATGGTTGAAACATCAATGTGTAGTAATTTAAAAGAAACATGCTTTTTATTTTGTGGTTAAAATTAAGAAAAAAAAATCATATCTAAAATATTGTTTTTTCTTTGCATATTTAGTGCTATTATATTAGCAGTCAATAAATAACGAGTCAGTGAATATTTCACAAAAAGTATAGTATGTAGAAAAGTGCAGCCTAACGATTCATACGCATTTCTCTCGCCAGATGCCATTACTTGTCTGGCAAGGAGTGAGACAAGGATAACCCAGCATCAAGCCACATCCAGTCATTTCATTTTTGAAAGCAACGTGGAATGGAGGCATCCAAAGCTGAGCAGTGTGGTGTTGTGCATTTTTTGGCTGCGGAAAGTATAGTAGGACGTGAAATTCATAGACGAATAGAAATTATCTATGGGGAGTACTGTATGTCACGGTCAAGAGTTCAGGAGTGGAATAAGCGCTTTCGCAAAGGATGCAGATCGATCGGTGATGATCCCTGGACTGGAGCACCGAAGTGTGTTACAGAAGAACATGTTACAAAAGTGGATGAGCTCATAAAGAAAGACCGTCCGCTAACAGTAGACGAGATTTCGGTATCAGTGGGGCTTAGCCATGGTATGGTTCACAAAATCATCAAGGACAGGTTGAAGTTCAGTAAAGTATGCGCGCAATGGGTCCCCACATCGCTTGACACCAGCACAAGAGTGCTGCCGCATGGCCATGTCTCTCCAAGCATTGCAGCGTTACAACAACGATGGGGACGAATTTCTTTCAGCAGTTGTTACTGGTGACGAAACTTGGTGCCACAACTTTTAGCCCGAGTCAAAACGGCTAAGTCTTTAGTGGAAGCATGCACACAGATTCCCTTACACACTAGTGCCAGCAAGGTACTACTATCGTTCTTCTTCGATCGTAATAGACCACTCCTCATCGATTTCCTTTAGAATGGAGCTACGGTCAATGCTCGGCGGTATTGTAAAACCTTATTGAAGCTCAGGAATGTAATCAAATCAAAACGTCCCAGTTAACTTTCTCGAGGTGTCATCCTGTTGCACAACAACACTAGACCATCATACTTAGCTTACACAACACAGGAATGTCTGCAGAAGTTCAAGTGGAAAGTCCTGAGCCACCCCTCCTATAGTCCAGATCTGTCTGCATGTGACTTCCACATCTTGAACTTAAAAAAGCACTGCACCAATTTCAAATAGACGATGAAGTCAATGAGTGTGTGCGCAATTGATTCAAACAGCAACCAAAGGCTTTCTACGAGCATGGCATTATGCGACTGTTGTCACAATGGAATAAATGCCTAAATACCTACGGACAATACTTTTGAGTTTTAACTGCAGGGATGAGAATTTTCAGACTTTTGTCGGAATTTCAGACTTTTCTTAGATTTTTAAAACAATTTTCTGGATTTTTGTTCTAAATATTCTTGTTTTTGTTCAATTTTCTTTCTTTTGATTGTTTCTAAACAACTGATTTTCATGTATTCTCCATTTTTTCTTATAGAAAGTATGATTTTGTGTATCTGTTTCTTCTTTTATTACTAAAATTAAATTATCTTTGAGTTTTGCTGATACTTTCAAACTTTTTGTCTATTTCCAACTCTCATCTCTGAAATGAATTTGCCTCTGACTCGTTATTTATTGACTGCCCCTAATATTATTTCTCTAGAATGGAAATTGTCTGCATTCATCATATGGAAGATAAATTTTAATAAATTATTTTTTACTGAGGGAATTTGTATAGAAACACAGAAGAGAGTCATGTGTTGGCCACAACAAACTAGTTTCAAAAAATGGCTTTTATGTGTGGCAGGGGAACAGTAATAGCTTTTAAGGTTTTCACAGAAATTGTGTAGAATTTAAAAAACAGCAGAGAAACTGAAAGTAACAGGAATAGGTATTTTCAGTTTTTCGCAGAAGTATAAAAACCGAAGGCATGTGGCACAAGTTTTTTTTAATTTTTTCATGGAAATTTTGCAGAATTTCAAAAACTACAGAAAAACTGAAGGTAAATGGCACAAGTTTTTTTAAATTTTTTTCGCTGAAATTTTGCAGAATTTCAAAAACTACAGAAAAACTGAAGGTAAATGGCACAAGTTTTTTTAAAGTTTTTTCGCTGAAATTTTACAGAATTTCAAAAACTACAGAAAAACTAAAGGTAAATGGAACAAGTTTTTTCAAAGTTTTTTCGCTGAAATTTTGCAGAATTTCAAAAACTACAGAAAAACTGAAGGTAAATGGCACAAGTTTTTTTAAAGTTTTTACATGGAAACTTTGCAGTTCTTCAAAAACTGCAGAAAAACTGAAGGCAATTGGCACAAGTTTTTTTAAAGTATTTTCGCTGAAATTTTGAAGTCTGTTCAGTAAAACTTTGACTTTAAAATATCTTTGAAAAAACTTTAAAAAAACTTGTGCCAATTGCCTTCAGTTTTTCTACAGTTTTTTTTTTAAAGTTTTTTTGCAGATTTTTTTAGCTGGGATCATTGGTGGAAAAAATAAATAAATAAAATATCGCTAAATTATCTGGCGAGCATATTTAATTCCTTTCAAAAAACATTTTTAATTTAAAAACGCACATTAAGAGAGCAATCCGTAATATGAAACAATATTTCGTACAATATATATGTATTACAAAAATTTACTTCATGTATGTTTTCTATTACGTTTTTGATCACCAAATATCGAAAACGCCAAGGAGAAACATATGTCAAATCTATGCCCATTACGTTTCCAGAGAATTCAAGTTTAAAATTAAAATTTTGTCAATTTAACAGCAAAATTACTTAATCCAACACATGTATACGATAGCTAATTTGTGACTATTTGTAATTAAAATCAAGAAATAAGAAATAATTTTCCTCAATTTTCAATATATATATATAATATATATATATATCTGTTTTTTTTTTTTTTTTTTTTTTTTTTTTTTACAAAATAAGAAGAAAGTATAAAACTTGGGAATAAAAAAAAACTTCTGATTTCCAGTTTTCAATGAATTTACATATTTTGAGATTTTCTTGCATTTCAATTAACCGAAATCGGCTACTATTTTTAAAAAAGTGGGTCTATTACTAACTTCTGTATGTATGAGAAAAGAGTAGATGATACAAAATTTCGATTTCCGGCTTTCGCTGAATTTACATGTTTTGAGCTTTCCTTACCTTTCAATTAACTGAAATATACAACTTATTTTTTAAAAAGTGGATTTATTGCTAGCTTCTGCATGTAGAAGTAGAAAGTACCAGATATGAAAAATCTTTTAATTTCCGGTTTTCGGTGAATTTACACGTTTTGAGATTTCCTTGCATTTTTAATTAACTGAAATTGGATACATATTTTTTTTTAAAGTGGATTTATTATTTTTTCCTCTGCATATATAAGAAGAAAGTATAAGATTAAAAAAATTTTAGATTTTCTGTATTCGATAAAGTTACAAGTTTTAAGATTTTCCAAACACAATGCGACTATTCTTCTAAAATATCTGTCTTTTCGAGTTCAAAGTATGGATTTTATGAACCAATGGAATTAATTTAACTGAATTTGATATTTGGTTGGACCTTGATTTCACATGGTACTGTCTAGCTTTTGGGCTGTATCACCCAACAAGGAGAGATTTCCTCTCATTTCAGGAAAGGCTCAAAATCTACAGTGTACCAAACTTAGAGAAATATCTTAGGTAAAACTCTGATGATTCAGTTAGAGTACTTATCGACAAACAATTGCCGCAGCTGTGTTGCAATTGGAATCAATTTAAGACAAGACAATAACTTTGCTTTGCCTTGCTTTACAAAAAAGTAGCTGAGTTTCGACCAATGGGCGATACTAGTCTCCATAAATATGAAAGACTTTTTAAAAATAAAATAAGCAATGTTAATTGCAAGTCGCAAGTTATTTCGCATGAAAGAAATGTTCTTCAAAAACTCATACACGGTATAAAATAAATGAATTATTATATATATTAAAAATATTGAGATAACACTTACGATTTTGTGTTAAATACATATTTATTTTTGTAATCTGACATAACGGGCATTACTTACGTTTAAAAATTGTTTTTCCATCTTTTAATACACATATATATATTCTTGGTCAATATTTCTTGGAAACACTAACTGAAATGTTTTAGAAATATAATTTTTAATGTATGTTATAATATATTAACTGATAAAATGAATTTAATGTCAAAAATCTTTATTATTTTAATTTTTCCTTTAAAATACCCCATATAATAATAAGTATACTCGTATGAAATGAATGTATTTCCAACATTTTTAGCAAATTAAAACAATTTCCATAAGTAGAGCTAAGTGGGGTATCTGCAGACGCAGCTATAATTGCATTGATAAGTAGTGTTTTCATCTAATAGTCAACATATCCTGTGCCTTTGCTATATTCAGCATTTTAGAAAGCTAAATGAAATGGAAAACAGAGATAAATTTAGAAATTTGAAAAATTATTTAAAGTCTCTTCTGCAACAAAGTTTCACGCTGGAAATTCGATGTTTTGACAGTACTGTATTTGGGATTTTAACTAATTGGATTTCTGTTCAGAGACTAAATTCTGTACTTAGATTTTCAATATAACTTCAGATTTATTCTTTTGTTTAAGTATCTTAATTTTTTACCCGTAGTTACTCTATATGAAGTTAACATATCGGGCAAGGGGAAAGCTAATGTTTACTTTTATCTCAAGCACTTCAACTGCATCACATGCTTTTTTTTTTTTTTTTTTTTTTTTTTTTTACTTTGCTTTTAGTACATTGAGAAAATTAAAATTGTTATTTTTTGTTTTCGTGAAAATTTATTGCTCTGGATTTCGATGAATTTGCATGTTTCTCCATATCATTAAGAAGACTTCAGCATTTCACAAAAATGTCTCTCTGATTGTCAATTTGTGGGTCTTTTTGTATATGTGAAAAAAAAAAAAAAAACGTTGGCATTTTATTTTAAGAACCACTGTACAAGATTTTACGAAATTTGAATTTTTGCTGCACTTTGAATTAAATAGTTTTCTTTATATTTTGGGCTAAATCGCTCAAAAGGACTTCGTCATCATGTTTTTTCATACTTTTCTATAGCAGTTAAAGGTTTAATTTTGTACAAATGTTCCTAATGAGACTAATTTTTAACTTTTTAAACCAATTGAAGTAAGTAATACATAAATTACCATAATAATAGTCAATAAGCGAAATATATGGTATATTCAGTGTCATCGCTCTTCCCCCATACTGGGTAAAAGTACCTCCCCATGGTGTACATTTTCAATTTCGGTTTCTATCAAATGGAGTCTTTAAATAGCTTTAAAACGAAAGTTTAAGTAAAAAATTTATGATATTATTAAATAATTTCATTTTTAGCCGTAATTAAATAAATAAATAGATAAATAAAAATTCGCAAGATTATTTAGTAAATTACTTACATATTATATTAAATTATATTTTAGTCAGCTATTTCGCAACAGTTGCCAGGTATTATTTTATTTTGTATTATTACATAAATATATATGTATGTATATATATATATAAATATATATGTATGTATATATATATATAAATATATATGTATGTATATATATATATATATATATATATGTTATTTAATAGCAATTATCTACAAAATTCTCTAAAGCTTAATTTAGTATTTTTTATAGCGTTTTATATAGCATAAAAAACAAAGATAACAAATTTTAAAAGTGTTATTTATCTTGCTATTATCATAAATATTTTATACCAACATTAAATACAAATAAAAGTATAACATCAAAAAAAAAATATATAATAATAATAATAATAAAAATAAAACGGTGCTCAGTTTAGATTTCGAAAAAGTAATAAACGATTCATTACTTCTTAAATTCTTACAATATCATAGAAGAGGCTAGGTACTATGGACCGCGTAGAAAATGGACCAATCATATTATTGATTTTATTTATTTCCTTCCATGCTTTGTATTTTGTCTCATAGATAATAGCATTACTGTGATGAAACGTATCTAGCAACTTCATGTCTAGCTGACGATTTAGCCATTTTACTCTAGAATATTAGTTTGTGGTAGCCAAAAGTTAATATTTTTAGTTAAAAAATTTTTCTTTTCGTCATTCAATAATTATGGTGTGGAAGAGGTTATTCACCACAATAAAGATATAAAGGTCATCTATTATTATATTTAGTCTAACTAAAAAATAAAAAATTAAAAAAGTTTTTTTTTTTTTTTTTTTTTTTTTTTACTATTTAACATTTGTTGTCAGATTTCCACACGACGTAAAATGGACCACCCAATTATCTGCCTTATATGATTTTCTACGTTGAATACTATACGTAGAACTAAGAATTAATAAACTGAATAACAAAATCTACATCTTTGAAATGCTATCTATGAATTATACTTTTTAATTTCAGATTTAGCTTTACTTAGATGCATTATATCTTCAAAGATAAATAGGCAATTTACTTTTTTTTTTCCTATTTACTTTTAATAAACATTCAGTTATTTTGGGACAATTGTATAGTTACAAACATCATACAACTAAACGAACTGAATATAAACGAACGAATAATATAATTAAAAAGTAATATCATATGTAATAGTACATATCTATATCGTAATATGTTAAAAGCATAAATAATTTGTTTGTGTGAGATAAATGCAACGAAAACTTAATCAAGATATCGACATTTTTCATAAAAGTGTTGACGAATCTTCTGCAATTTTTCGAGATATTCTAATGGTGAGTCTACCAGACACTACAAATTTCACAAGAAAACACTTTCAATGACACAAAAATCTTTTGGTTTCACATTTTCTATTTTTAATGATTATTAATATTAGTTTATTTGTTTGAATCTAAGACATAAATAAAGAAATATAATATATTCCACATTTTGTACTATTAAAAAACATACTACATTAATATACTTCTATATATATATATATATATATATATATATATATATATATATACATATATATATATATATATATACATATATATATATATATATATATATATACATATATATATATATATATATACATATATATATATATATATATATATACATATATGTATATATATATATATATATATATATATACATATATGTATATATATATATATATATATATATATATATATATATATATATATATATATATATATATATATATATATATATATATGTATGTATGTATATATCAAGTAAGCATAATTATTACTTTTGGCTTTGTGCAATATAAACCTCAATATATAGGTAATATGGAGAAATATTTTCAACCTTATAAGAAAGCGCTTGAAATTTACAAAAGTGGTCCCTTTTATCCCGATCTAACCTACAGGTTTCTAAAAGAATATAAATATATGTATATTCTGAAATTTTAAAACTAAAATTTGCAATCGTAGAGTAGCACATATTTTCCATAAATTTAATTGATGGTAGTGTTTATTTTTATTTTTATTTTTTATTTTTGCAATTTTTATAACACATATTTATTTATATACATTATTGAACTAAATTGAGAAAAAAATAAAATCATCATTTTGTATAGCTTGATTCGTGGAGAAAATAAATTTAAAAGACAAAAAGAGTCAAGAGATGTAATTAAAGCTTGGGTAGAAAATTTATATTAATAGAATTACATAATAAAAGAGGTTTTAAAGTCCACTTAGAATAGCATGTGCGCCAACAATCCGTATAATTCACTTTCTAGATATCATATAGTAACGCTTTTTTACAGGCTTTAACACAGCTTAAATTTTATTTTTTTAGCAATATTTTTTTTAAGCCAAATGCCGAAAATCCCCATTCTATATTTATCAAAAGCTTTTAGTTTCTTAACAAATTGAGCTGAGCTGAAGTTAAATTCAAGTATATATATATATATAGAGAGAGAGAGAGAGAGAGAGAGTTCCTATAAGAAAATTATATCAGTAGATGCCTGTATGCGTTTGTGTATATGTATTTTTAAGGATATTAATAACCATTGTACAAGAGTCCAAAATGTGCATTCGTCCTGTACACTGAAAAAATATGTTCTATTTGCTGACAGAAATTATCTGTAATTTGAGAAAAATACGCGTAATTTACGAAAAAAATACGTTGTCGGAGCGTATTTTTTGCAATTATAAAAAAATTCTGTCAGCAAATAGGGCATATTTTTTAAAGTGTAGATATTAAAAAAAAAAAAAAAAAGAGAGAGAGAGAGAGAGAGAGAAAGACAGATACGATATAGCAAGAAGTATGACTTAGATCTCCTAAAAAATATCATGTGGCAGTCTAAAGGATAATTTCAGCAGAACACAAGATATCAATTTATGATAATGTCATCTTCTTGTTAAAAATTTTATCTTCTTGTTATTTTTATCCGTGTGTTTTCAAAGAAATAAAATACATCAATTATTTTACAATTATATATTTTATATATTATTATACTTTTGGATTTTAATTGAAAACAAAATTTTATTCCGTCTTCGAATAATAGAAAAATATACTTAAACTGGTAAACAATACAGTATATATATATATATATATATATATATATATAATGTTTACCAGTTTAAGTACTTTTATGTTATCCGAAAACAAAATAAAATCTTCATTCAATTAAAATCCAAAAATCTAATTAAAAGTAAAAAATAATTTTTGAAAACAAAGTATATGTTTTATTTCTTTGTTTCTTATATATATATATACATTAATTTATTTCATTATTTAATATAATAAATAAATATTTTTTTAACTAAGCGCTGTACATAAAATACATCATCAATGCGAAATCTGCAATTAATGTACAGAAATTCAATCGTGCACATAATTAAAATTTACTAATTGAATACATTTTCTATCTCTTTCTCGACAAGTTTCATCCGGCTTCTTCCACAATAAATTAAATTTCATTTTAATAAATGGCAAATTTGAATTCTCCTAGATATCCAGATCTTAAATGGTATTCTATATATTGAGAGTCAATTAATTTAAAGATGGAATTTTCAAGAAATTCCGAAAAGAATATTAAAGTTTTCTGAAAACGAGACGCATTTTAATGTCAAATAGTTATGTATTAAATAACTGAAGAATGTTAGTTCGAAGGTTTTCGCCTTATGATTAGGTTTCAGATGCAGAAGTGAGATTTAGAAAATTGCTTAAAAATTGAAATAAATTTAGGTTAAAACAAAGCAGTCTGTTTTAATGTTTTAGGAATGTATTTATAGACATATTTTGCTCAAATAATTATGCAATGTTGCAGATAAATTTTGAAAATGATATATTAGTTTTGCAATTCGATTAAAAAAAAAAAAAAAAAAAGGTTTAACTTTATTTAAATCATTTTTATTTTTATACAAAATTAAATGTTGAATTCCACAAAAAATCAATGCCAAAACCTGTAATTTATCAGAATATTGCATATAAAGAATTTCGAATTTCAATTTAACATTTTCAGTTCTAAAAAGAAAAAAAACTGTAATATGATTTATTAAGTCAAAGAATGTTTTCTAGATAGAATACGTCAATAAAATAAAAAGGATTTTAGAAATGTTTTAATAAATGCAAGTCTTAAAAAAAAATAACAGTATTAATTTGGATAGCAGTTGTTTAACTATCTAAATGTAAACCTTTCTCATTTATGAATAATTTAACTAAATTAATTCGTTATTGAAACAATTTTCCTTAAAATATTATTTGAGTTATTTGATTTAGAGATATAATATAACTATAGTGTAAACATTCACACAATGATGCCATTCAGGAGATAATACTTCAGTTGGTACTATAACCAACACAAAACCCTATTTTTAATCTAAGAATATAAATTAATAACTTCTAATATGCACAATTAATCCTTCATTTTTATAATAACTAGATTCTTAGTTGTGCGGATTTTTTTTTTTTTTTTTTTTTTTTTTTTTTCTTTATGATATACAAAAAGTTTATTTATGCTATTGTTCAGAATTCTAATAACTCTGAATTTTGACAATAGATGGAAGCACTATGCAATTCTGAAGGAACTTTAGTAAAAAAACTTTGATTTAAATTCATTCTTTTTATTGATATTTTAATGTGTTTTAAACGCAAAATTAATTCTTTTTTCTTTTATTATTATTTCTTTTATTCATGTTTTCAATTAATTGTTAGTATTACTTTAAATAATTTCTTTTTCAATTTGCTGTGAACTTGTTATGTTTCTGCAGACCTATTCTAGTTTGTTCTTTTGTTGTGTTCTAGCGGTCAGCTGGAAAAATTCTATTCTAACGTATGAGCTGAAATAAAGTCAATAATTCATGTTTGTATTCAACTCGGTGTATTTATTCAAGCTTTTATTCATTGTTTCTTAAATATGATGTTATTAATTCAATTGAAAGGAAGGTGAGTCCTTCAAATTCATTTTAAACTGATTTATGATTTAATATAATTTAAACCAGCGATTTTTAAAACCATACAGTCCACAATTCTATTCAAAATCCCTCCATATTTTTTGGCCCGTCGAGCCGTAGATATATTAAATTATGAAATCTTTTAGTAAAAATTAATATTTTTCAAATTTGAGAAAAAAAAAATGTTCTAATGGCTTCGAAAATTGAAAAACTAAAAGCAAAAAGAACTATTATTCGGTCGTCAGTGACTAAATTTGAGAACAAAGCTATAAAAGCTTTGGAAGCGGATCCTTTAGACATTCAAGAAATAAAAATTTTGAAAGGTCATTTGCATGAAAGGCAAACTCAATTAGAACAAATTAATAATGAAGTTGAGGAAGTTATTTCTGATTTAGATGAATTAAAAAAGGAAATTGAAGATAATGAAAAATGGACAGAGAAACTTACTCGTATAAAATATCACATAGAGTCAAGATTAGAACTTTCTTGTTTTCAGAACGCTAAAATTGTAACACAGGTTAATGAAAATTCTTCTTCTGTTTCGAAGCAATCTATTCACCTTCCAAAATTTGATTTGCCACATTTCTCTGGCAATTTGGAAGACTGGTTAAGCTTCAAGCAAATATTCGTAACCACTATTCATGAGAACACTCAGCTTTCCGATTTGCAAAAATTACAATATTTAAAAGCGTCTGTTATTGGATCTGCCAATAAGTTAATAAAAGGCTTTCCAATAACTGAAGCAAGTTATAAGGAAGCTTGGGCAACACTAATTTCTAGATTCGATAATAAAAAAAATCTAGCTTATGCCCAGTTAAACAAATTCTTTAATTCGAAATCTTTGAAACCAAATTGTCGGAAATCTATGCTAGATTTATTAGATAACTGTAATGAAGCAACACGTAACTTGAAATGTTTAGGATTTGAATTTAATTTATTTGTGGATTTAATTCTTGTTTATAATTTGCAAACAAAATTGGATGATAATTTAAAGAAGCAATGGGAATTATCTTTAGATAGTGATTCTTTTCCCACCTATGATGAATTTATTTTGTTTCTTGAAAAACAAGCGAGAAGCTTGCAAGATATTACTGATAGTACTTATTCTAAATCTGAAAGTAAACAAAAAGTAGTATTTAAAAAATCTGTTTCTAATGCTGTAATATCTAATTCAGATATAAAATCCAATAATTCTATCTGTTCAGAATGCTCGGAATCTCATGCACTTTTCAAGTGCCCACACTTTCTAAAAAAATCTGTTGAAGATAGATGGAATATTGTGAAGGGTAAAAAACTATGCATAAATTGTTTACGTGGTAATCATTTCGTTAATAAATGTTTGATTTCGACAAAATGTCGACAGTGTAATGCTAAGCACCATACACTTCTCCATTTCGAGAAAAATAAAGTTAATTCTCCACCTGTTATTGAAAATACTAATCTCAACATTGAAAGTCCATCCTTTGTCAACTCTAGTTGTTTAACCAGTACCCAAGAGAGTTGTCAAACTTTGTTATCGACAGCTATGGTTCTTGTAAAATCAAATACTGGAAAGTTTGTGCCATGTAGAGTCATGGTGGATTCAGGAAGTCAAAAATCATTAATTTCCAGCTCTTGTGCTAAAAAATTAGGTTTACCTATGAAAACCACAAATCATAGAATCTCGGGTGTAAATAATATTGTTCAGAAACTGCTCTTTTTGAAGTTAATATTATTTTAAAGTCTTATTATAGTAATGAAATCTTTGATGTGAATGCTTTAATAGTGAATAATGTTACGGTAAATCTTCCTAATTTTGTTGTTCGAAAATCTTCATGGCCTCATTTGGAAGGTCTATCTTTAGCAGATCCTAAATTTTATGTTTCGAGTCCAGTTGAAATTTTGCTTGGTGCAGATTTATTTCCCTTAATAATTTTAGGGCAATCTATTCTGGGTCCTAAAGATACTCCATGTGCTTTAAATTCCAAATTGGGATGGTTACTCTCGGGTGTCATACATGCAAACAATTTTCAGCATTCTAAAACTGTCCTTAGTTGCCATGCTACAGCTCAGTTAACTTATGATCTTCAGAAATTTTGGAAAATTGAGTCCCTTCCTGATGCAACACCAATTCACAGTTCTGAAGAAAAATACACTAAAACTGTTAGACGAATTCAGTCTGGAAGGTACATGGTGGATCTTCCCTTTAAAGAAGCTCCAAATTTAGGTGACTCACAATCAAATGCTTTAAAACGGTTTTATTTGTTAGAATCCAAACTTAATAAAAATCATGAGCTTAAGGAGCAATACCATGGCTTTATGCAAGAATATATTGACTTACATCATATGGAACCAGTCCCAAATTCTGAAATTGATTCTAAAGATTATTTTTACATGCCTCATCATGGGGTTTTGAAAGAAGATAGTACAACTACTAAATTGAGGGTGGTATTTGATGCCTCGGCTAAAGGAACATCAGGCCACTCTTTAAACGACTTTCTTGAAATAGGTCCAAAGTTGCAACCAGATTTGTTTAAACTTCTTCTTAAGTTTAGAACACATTCAATAGCCTTAACCGGAGACATCGCCAAAATGTACAGACAGATATTGGTAAACACCAAACATGTTGACTTTCAGCGAATCTTTTGGCGATTCCAGCCACATGAATCTATTGCGAGTTTCAGATTATTGACTGTAACATATGGCACAGCCTGTGCCCCATTCCTGGCTATAAGGACATTGCACGAACTAGCCAAAGATTATAGTTCAGAATTTCCTATTGCTGCGCAGTCAATTTTCGAGAACTTTTGTGTGGATGATTATCTTGGTGGGTCGCATTCAATTGATGCAGCAAAACAATTGGTCAAAGACCTAAATCACGTTTTAAATCAAGGAGGCTTTACACTTAGAAAATGGGCTTCCAATGTACCCGCAGTCATTGAAAATCTACCAGAAGATCTTAAATCCACTAGGCAAAATGTAAAATTTTCCGAAGATTCCTCTCAAAAAATCTTAGGCTTAGTTTGGAATTCGGCAGAAGACTTATTGAAAATTCATTTGAATGGCGTCAAATCGGTGCATACCAAGCGAGAATTGCTATCGATGATAGCTCAAATCTTTGATCCTTTTGGGATTCTAGCTCCAACCACGATCATGTTAAAAATCATGATGCAAGAGCTTTGGAAAGATAAGTGTGCTTGGGATGATCAAATCCCAGATTCCATTTTAAAAACTTGGCAAGAATTTAATTCTCAAATTGAACTCTTAAAGACCATTGGCATACCAAGATATCTGAACTGTGAAACATCTCCAGAGAACCACATAGAGATCCATGGGTTTTGTGATGGATCTGGCAAGGCCTACGCTGCAGTGGTATACCTTTGGACACTATCTTCTCGCGGTGAGATTTCAGTTAACTTTGTCGCTGCAAAAACTAGAGTTAATCCTTTAAAACATGTCACGCTTCCCAGAATTGAGTTATGTGCTGCATTCTTGCTTGCACAATTAAGTTCCACAATATTAGAATCTTTAACCTTTAATGTAAATAAAATTTATTTGTGGTCCGATTCACAAATTGCTTTAAATTGGATTGAATCTCCTCCAACCAAAGGAAATCAGTTCGTAACAAATCGAGCAAACAAAATCAAATCACTTGTCCCACAAGCAGTGTGGACTTATGTTGAGAGTTCGTCAAATCCGGCAGACTGTGTCTCAAGAGGCATTCTACCGAAGAATCTTTTGCATCACAAATTGTGGTGGCTTGGGCCTGAATGGCTTAGTGCTAGTGTCAAGTTACCATTATTCCTAGTCAAATCTTCAAATATTAAGTCAAAAAATTCTGAAGAAAATTTAAGTCACGTTGCAACATCCAGTCATAAAACCTTTCCTGATTTTCTACTCAAATTCTCTTCTTTTTCAAAACTTTGCAGAATCCTTGCATTGTGTTTGAGATTCATTTATAACATTCGTAGTTGTAATCGTAATTCTAGACTCATTGGACTTGTCAGTACGCCTGAAGTTTCAAGTGCTATTACACATATTCTTAAATTGATTCAGGAACAAGAGTTTTCGGTAGAACTGAATTTGCTCAGGAAAAATCAACCTTTACCAACCAACAACAAATATTTATCCTTAAATATATTTCTAGATGACCAAGGTTTAATCAGAGTTGGCAATCGGTTGTCCAGCCATCAGTCACTTAATCAAGATCAGAAATATCCAGTACTTTTATCGAGAAATCATTTCATAACAAAATTAATTGTTGAGCAATATCATAAAAAACACTTTCATGCTGGTGCACAACTGATTCTTTCCCTAATTAGACAAAAGTATTGGATACTAAATGGTCGCTCTTTCATTCGTCGAATTCTAAATGAATGTATTTTGTGCAAACGTTTGAAGAAACAAACTTGCCAACAAATTATGAGTGAGTGGCCAGTCGAACGTATAACTCCAACTCGACCTTTTTCAAAGGTGGGACTAGATTTTGCTGCCCCACTCATCACTAAACCAAATGTGCCTAGATCTAAAGTTAAATTGAAGTCACATATTTGTTTTTTTGTCTGCATGTGCACAAAAGCGGTGCACCTAGAAGCTGTTTCAGATTTATCTTCATCAGCTTTCTTAGCATCCCTAAAACGATTTGTTTCTAGAAGAGGACTGCCATCAGACATATTCAGTGACAACGGAAAAAATTTCAGAGGAGTTGCTAACTATCTTAAGCAACTAATTCGAATCATTAGTTCTGAAAATGTTCAAAATTTTGCTACCAGCAACTTCATCAATTGGCATTTTATCCCACCATATTCCCCCCATTTCGGTGGACTATGGGAATCTGCTATTAAATTGACGAAAAGTCATCTAATTAAAGCTTGTAAGGCTACCATTCTAAATTTTGAAGAGCTTACTACTCTTTTATGTCAAATAGAAGCCTGCTTAAATTCCAGACCATTAACGCCACTTTCTTCAGATCCATCCGATGTTAGAGCCCTCACTCCCGGACATTTCCTGATAGGAGTTCCACTCCTTGAGATTTCTGAAAGTGGAAATTCACCAAATCTCACTTTATCTTCTCGTTGGACTCTAATCCAGCGAATGAAGCAAGACTTCTGGAAGCGATGGTCTAGAGACTATCTACATCACCTGCAGAATCGACCTAAATGGTTCACTCCACGAACTGATCTTCAAATTGGGGACTTGGTTGCTATTCATGATCCACAATCTATTCCTCTCCAGTGGAAGCTGGGTAGAATTATTCGTATCTATCCAGGATCTGATAATAGAGTTCGTGTGGTCAGCATTTGGACTCAGAGTGATGAAGTTAAACGCCCTATTGCTAAAGTGACACTCCTTCTCCCGGTGGGGGAGAATGTTCAGAATTCTAATAACTCTGAATTTTGACAATAGATGGCAGCACTATGCAATTCTGAAAGAACTTTAGTAAAAAAACTTTGATTTAAATTCATTCTTTTTATTCATATTTTAATGTGTTTTAAACGCAAAATTAATTCTTTTTTCTTTTATTATTATTTCTTTTATTCATGTTTTCAATTAATTGTTACTATTACTTTAAATAATTTCTTTTTCAATTTGCTGTGAACTTGTTATGTTTCTGCAGACCTATTCTAGTTTGTTCTTTTGTTGTGTTCTAGCTGTCAGCTGGAAAAATTCTATTCTAACGTATGAGCTGAAATAAAGTCAATAATTCATGTTTGTATTCAACTCGGTGTATTTATTCAAGCTTTTATTCATTGTTTCTTAAATATGATGTTATTAATTCAATTGAAAGGAAGGTGAGTCCTTCAAATTCATTTTAAACTGATTTATGATTTAATATAATTTAAACCAGTGATTTTTAAAACCATACAGTCCACAATTCTATTCAAAATCCCTCCAGCTATAAATACGCGAATTTTTTTTTGGCATTTCAATTATTATATATATATATTTTTTTTAATGTAACGTAAGTGCGTAGTATGAAATAAACAGTCATTGTTCCATTATTTCTTAAAAAAAAAAAAAAAAAAAAAAAAAAAAGTTTTTGATTTATAATTTGAGAATTTGTATGTTACATATATAAATAAAACATCACAAGTCTAATATATTCCTGCTTTAACTAGACCGAACTCCCTAAAAGTAACTAAAATACCATCAGTCGAAATATATTAAAGAAACCTGATATGCATAGATTGTTCTAAAATTATCGAAAGAGAATTATTAATAATTATGATTCATTAATTAGTAATAAATGCAAATATTTTGCTAAAGTAATAAAACAATAATAACAGTTCTGCATATACCATACTATCTTATAATATCTGTATCATTTTACTTCGATTTACAGTAATTTTAATTTTTACTTTTCCAAAAGGTAATTCTTAAGTAAACCTACTGTGTTACGAACACTAAAATATTTCTCCTGTTTTTACCTGTACACATTCAGAATATGAAAATTATTCATTAAGATATACTGTCTCATTTTTTATTATTTCTCCAATGTTAGGGCGGAAGATTTTTCACTTCAGAAAATTATAAATCTAAAAGTTGAAAAATAATCAAATATTTAGATCAAAAGGAGAAAAGTAATGCTTGTAATTGGATAAAAAATTATTATGGTATACTGTAACATGCATCAAAGTTTAATAAGTGCTAATTTATATACAGCTGCAAGTGAATAGATTTTTAACCAAATATCTCTGCATTAGATGACGAGCTAATGTTGGCGGAATTTTTTTGTCACACATACACATACAGACATGCAGGTAGATGGCAATTTCTAAAACTAGGGAAATCACGTTCTGTATATCTTTAAACATGTAAAATAATCGAAAATGTAATGCCATTTATTATTCATTTTCTTTTTAGAATATGATATCGTATTTTAATAGGTATAGATGAAAGTCATAACAATAAAGTTGGTTTTTAAATTGACAAAAAAAAAAAAAAAATAATAATAATAATAATAGTAATGATAATAATAATAACCAGGTTAAAAATCGTGTTATCATTTACAAAACTTTTAAATGCGCATATAGTAAAGAAAAATAAATAAATAAAAGGAGTTTTAAATAAATAAATAAGTTAACATGTAAATAAATATATATTTATATAAAATATTTAAAAACTTGTATCTAAACTTACTAAAATACATTAGTGAATTACATTATCTACAATAACAGAATCTTATAGCAGTTTATTTTCTAAAAATCTTAATATCTTGTACACGAGAAACGATATTTTTAGCAAAAATACAATCTGTCTTCTAATCTTATATTTTTGTAAAATTAATTAATGCTAAGTCTTACTTATATCGGTATGGCTCATGTATTTCATTAATTTTGTAAACATTGCATTAATTTGCACAGCATTCAACGCATTGTCAGAATAATTTTTTCGTCCTTTTAAAAGCCACCGTGAACGAAATACGATAACGAGAACTTCCCAAAATTTGAATTATCACCTTTCTTAATTAAACATTTACACATTTAGCATACATGCGACAGACACGTTTAAGAGAACATAAATATTCATCCTTGCGTTGATAAAATACTCTCCTAATTGATTTTTGTGTCAGTATGCATTTTGTATTTATGCTTGCTTCATGAAAGTGGAATGTTTAAATCATATTGTGTACCATAAAAATATTATAAAAGGTTTGTATTTTGAATATTTTATTTAAGTACGTTGTGTGTTATTATTAGAAAATTTAAATATATTTTATTATTAAACACTTCTTTTTTATTTATATGTATGTACTTTGTTCAGATAACAAAAAATTCAGTAGTATCAAACAAGCAAAAAGTTTTTATTTCAATAAATTAAAGTAAAATTATGCGTCTTAATGGCTACTCATTTTTTTTTAATTCTATATAAGTATATATATATATATATATATATTTGATAAAGGTGACTTTAGGTTAATTATGGGTAACTATTTTTACTAAAATCACACAATCAACTATGGAAGAAAATCATATTTATTGAAATTTTATTTTTTCCACTGAGTGAAATTAAAGCCAAAGATCCGGGGTTCGACTCCCTGACCAGGCATTATTTTCACTCAGTCGGAAAAATTAAATTTCAATAAATATGATTTTCTTCCACAGTTGATTGTGTGTTTTTAATAAAAAATGTATTTCTTTCTCCCATTATCTAATGGTGTTTTCCATTTCCTGCGGCTTATTTCTGTCGAGCTGTCTACATGATAGACCAGAGATGTTTCTGCCTAAAGGTTGTCTGAGTGAGTAATGCTGACCGGGGTGTCGGCCTGGATAGCTCAATTGGTAGAGCCTTGACCTTGAAAGTCAAAGATCCGGGGTTCGACTCCCGGTCCAGGCATTATTTTCACTCAGTCGGAAAAGTAAAATTTCAATAAATATGGGTAACTAATTAATTGCTCTTTAAAAACATAAAATTTATTATAATCATTAGTTGTTTTGTGCAACGGATTCTTCATTCAACTGGTATACATGTACCAGTTCTTGCTTTTATTACATTATTATCTTTTTTTTTTTTTTTTTTTCCCAGCATAAATGCAATATGATTTATTTAAGGAACTAATATTTTTGTAATTATATGTAAAGACTTTAAATATTTACTCCAGTTCTCTCCATTTTGGCCCGTTATTTTGGCTTTTAACAATATTACTTTAAGTTTTCAATAAGTTTATTAATAAGTTTTCTGGTAACTTAATTTCCTCAGCTAGTGTATCGAATTCTTTTAGAAAGTTTACGATATCATTATTCTTTTTTCCGTCAAAGTTGGGTAGACTATTCAGGATAGCATCATAGCTTTTTACAATTTTGTCTGCCATTTTCTTAATTGGTTTATTTTTCTCTTTAGAATTTTCGTTTGATTTTATTTCTTTATTTTCCGCGTAATTTATTTTCTTTTTTGCCAATCTCGGTATAGAGGATCTCATACGCGTATTTTTTTTTTTTTTTTTTTACTTAAATTGATTACCCCTCCAAAATATGTAATAAAATACAATATATATAAAATCAAAATATATATACATAATATACAATTAGCATATATACAGGAATAACTTTCTGTTTTTTGCAAATATTATTTTAATTTATTTTCATAAGTTTCTTAATTAATCAATTTATTTATTTGCACATTATTTGCTACTCCTGTATATAAGGCTTTTATTTAAGCATACAATTTCTTGAAAAAAATTCAATTTATAATAATACCTCTGTTAATTTTGCGATAAATCTCCTATAAATTTGCAAACACACTATATTCTACCACTTTCATTTTTTTTTTTTTTTTTTTTTTTTTTTTTTAAGTGATTATTCTTTTGTTTCACAAGAATTTATATATATATATATATATATATAATACCATAAGATAAACACGATACATTTTTTTTTTTTTTTTTTTTTTTTTTTTTACTATACGCTTATACCATACATATTTGGAAAAATTTGTACTTGATTATTTTAGCTTTTTATTATGTTATATCCACACAACCCTAGATATTTCTCTTTTCTATATTAATTCTGTTATTTAATTATTTTTGACTTTAACCATTAATTTTCATGTCTACACTTAACACATATTAATATATATAATGATCCTCATCTGTCATCTGTCATGAACGAATCCGGTTAGTACCGCTTCAAAACTGAAACTTTTGGAAGCCATTATTATTATTATTATTTATTTTATTTTTTTTCTGTTTGCTCAACTTACGAAAACATACATATAATATATTTTTTATCACACCTATTCTTATTTCCTTTAATACCTTGAAAAACTATTCAATTGGAATGTTTAAAGGTATATAAATTACATATAACGGATCACTGGCTATTATAAACAACACAATTCCTGATAAAAACAAACCAAAACGGTTGCCATTCAGAAAATACAAATTCCAAGTGGATGACTCTTTAATCCCGAATGAATGACTCTTTGACCGTTTTATTAAAAAAAAAAAAACTCTTAAAATATTTCAGAAACATATTAAAGCCTTAAATATTTGTAGAAATATATTTAAAGCCTTTAATTATTTTTATCAAGCTTCATTTTTTTTTTTTTTTTTTTCCAGCATAAAATTGAATATGCTTTTACGGACAAAATAAATAAATAAATAAATAAAAATAAAATAAATAAATAAAAATATTAAAATATTAAATTAGCTCATGCATATGAGAAAATGACATCTATTAAATAATAATAATAATAATTTTAAATTTTAAAGTTGTCGAAGAGATAAATAGAGCGTGAAATTTTCGCACGGTCTTACTAGCAAATGAATTAATTGAAGTGAGAAATAAATAAAATGAAATGATCATTTTTCAACTTTTGGCAGCGATTTTCTTTTTAAAGAAATGCTGTGTATTTCTTCTAAATTAATCTACATAAACCTTACATCATTAGAAAAATCTTTCAAAACTGAACATTTTTTTTTTAAATGTGAGATTTTAATTTTTTTCCGAATGGATCTGTCTGAAACACTCATTGAAAAACGGCGTCGTTTGGAAAATGAGAGGAAAAGAAGATGGTTACAAAGACAAAGTCCAGAGTCATTGGCAAGAATTCGACAAAATAATGCTGATATTCAAAGGCGACGGAGGAAACGAGAATCTGAGTTTGCAGCACAAATGCGAAGGCAAGCTGATGTTGAATCCCATGATCAAAGAAATGAAAGAAATAGTCGTAGAGTCCAAGAAGTATTTACCAATGAGAATGATGAATTACATTACTGTGGACCAATGATCGATGTTTGTGAATTCTGTGGTTCGAAGAATTTTGCCGCTGAACGACTTCTAGACAAAAAATTCAGCAGTTGTTGCCGGAAAGGGACAGTTTCTTTGATTAAACCAACGGATTCTCAAGGAAATCAGTTGATTTTTCCACCAGTTCTTCAAGATTTGTTGATGAATCATGAGAACCCTGATTACAGGAATTTTAGAGATAACATTCGCTCTTATAACAGTGCTTTATCTTTTGCATCAATGGGAGTCAAAGTATTAAATTTCAGTGGAAGAGGACCTTACGTGTTTAAAGTTCATGGTCAAATATGTCACAGGACCAGCTATCTAGAACCACGCAATGAACAATCTCGACAGTATGCCCAACTGTATGTCATAGATAGCACTCAGGCAACAGAATGCAGAGTTCTTAATCCTGCTAATCAACAATGCATTCCCCGTCTTCTGGACTAGTTGGACAGGCTATTCAGAATGACAAATCGATTTTGTCACACTTACCGTATGCTAAGGGACGTTGAAGCTCAAGCGATCGATGAAGCGAATGAAGCAGGACAAGATATTCCCATAGTGAATCTGGTATTTCGACGAGATCGTCATACTGATCAGAGAAGGTATAATGCACCTACAGCAAATGAAATTGCAATGGATTTTGTTAATGATCATGGTGAGCCTCCTTTTGACAGAGACATTAGAATTTATCCAGTAAACCCAGAAAATCCAGGACAGCAGTTTGTCAATATCAACATTCTCAGCCCTAACTTGGACCCAATGGTTTATCCCATTTTATTCCCGTATGGCGAACCAGGTTGGCAACCTAACTGGACTTGCGAGGCTTATGAGGGTGCACAGACAAATAGAACGAGAAATAATGTTACTATTCTGCAGTACAAAGCAGCTTTGTTGGCCATAAGAGAACACTTCAATCCAGTTATTAGTGCGGGACGACTGACACAGCAGTTCATAGTGGATTCTTACTTGCAAGTTGAAGCCAATAATTTGAACTACATTAAAACACACCAGCAGAAGCTGCGAACAGAATTCTGCCAAGGACTAGCAGATCACATTGAAAATAGAGTCAATAATGCACAAGCAGCTGGGATTCCAGTCATTCTTCGCTCATCATTTGAAGGATCACCAAGAAACATGCGTGAGAGGTGTGCTGATGCTATGTCAATATTTGCAAAATTTGGTCCGCCAGATCTTTTCATAACTTTCACAGCCAATCCTAAGTGGCGTGAAATTACAGAAAATTTGAGAAAAGGTGAAGAGCCAAGTGACCGTCCTGATTTGGTTTCACGAGTTTATAACTTAAAGCTAAAATCCATTCTTGAAGATTTGATAGTGCATGGTGTTTTAGGAATTTCAACGGCTCATGTTTACACAATAGAATTTCAAAAGAGAGGTCTTCCACATGTCCATATTTTAATTGTCTTGCGTGCAGAAGATAAATTTTCATCGGTAGAACATATTGATCGTTTAATTAGTGCTGAGATTCCTGATCCTGGTTTAAATCGACGCCTGCATGAAATCGTCACGCGCTGTATGATTCATGGCCCTTGCGGTTCAAACAATCCTCGAGCTCCTTGCATGGAGGCTAGAAAGTGTAGAAAAGGTTTCCCAAAAGATTTTCAAACAGAAACTCTATTGAGTGCTGATGGCTATCCTAAGTATAAGAGATGCATGAATTCTACAGTTGTTGTACGTGGAACCACAATGGACAACAGATTCGTTTTTCCTTACAATGCGTATCTGCTTCTGAAATATGATGCACATATTAATGTCGAAGTTTGTACATCTATGAGAGCAGTGAAATATATTTACAAATACATATATAAAGGTTTTGACTGTGCGAATATAATTGCCAGTGCTGGGGAGATTCAAAACAATGAAATTGCAAATTACATTCATGCGAGGTATGTCAGTGCACCAGAAGCCATGTGGCGATTGCTCCAGTTTAAAATGCATGACAGGTCACATGCAGTTATGAGATTGCCAGTACACCTGCCAAATCAGAAGCGCATAATCTTTACAGAAGGTGAAGAAGAAGAAGCCTTACAGGCTGCAAGAACAGGGAAAACTAAACTTGAGGCATGGTTCGAATTAAATCAAACCAACCCGGATACTGAAACAATATTGTATTCAGATATTCCCTACAGTTACGTATACAAAAAGAACAAATGGCAAAAAAGACAAAGAGGTGGAAATAAGATAGTGCCAAGAATGTACGTTGTTAGTGCTAAAGAAGAAGAACGATTCTATCTACGGATGTTGCTTCTTCACGTACCCGGTGCTACAAGTTTTGAATTTTTAAAAGCTGTTGATGGTATTGTTTATGATACCTTCAAAGAAGCAGCATTTCACAGACATTTACTTGATTCTGATGAAGAATGGAATCACTGTTTGAGGGAAGCTGCTGTTTACCAGATGCCAAAACAACTGAGACAGACTTTTGCCTTCATACTGATTTTATGCAATCCTACTAACGCACTTGAACTATGGAATAATTATTGTTCTGATATGGCTATGGATTTTCAGTGTAACAAAAATGAAAGTTCTTTTAATCTGGCTCTACATGATATCAATGCAACTCTCAAGCAACACGGAATGACATGCGAATCTTTTGAACTTCCAATGCCAATAGGAAATCCTATTGAAATACAGCTTTACAACCCAGTCGAACAAAGAGAACTGGCAGAAATTCAGATTGCATCGCTTAATCCACAACAGTTAGAAGCCTTCAGAAAAATCATCAAAGCTATCGAAGACATAAATAAAATGGACAGGTATTTTTTCATTGATGGTCCTGGGGGTTCAGGAAAAACTTATTTGTACTCAACCCTGTTGCACTATATTCGGGGAAAAGAACAAATAGCACTTCCATTTGCAACTACTGGCGTTGCAGCAACACTTCTCGAAGGTGGGCGAACAGTTCACAGCGGTTTCAAGTTACCTATTCCTATTCTTGACACATCAGTTTCCTCAATGAAGACAAATACTTCAGAAGCTGAAAACCTTCGCAAAGCTCAGCTCATCGTTATAGATGAAATAACGATGCTGACAAAAGATGGTCTTCGATGTATCGATTCCCTTCTGAAAGAAATCATGAGCAGTGATAAGCCTTTCGGAGGGAAAGTTATCGTTATTGGAGGAGACTTCAGACAGACACTTCCAGTTGTGCCAAGAGGATCTACAGCAAATATCATAGAAGCCTGTATCAAATCTACACCTTTATGGAGATACTTCACCCACCTTCCACTCATCTCAAACATGAGAAGTGCCGGACAAGAACAACACAATATTTGGCTCTTAAATGTAGGAGAAGGAACTCTTCCTAGCATCCCCGAATTACCCACCGATTCCATAGAAATCCCTGAACACCTGATTGAAAATAACATCATCGAAGCAATTTACAGTCAATTAGCCACCATGCAGGTTGAAGAATTGGGAAACAGAGTTATTTTAGCTCCAACAAATAGGAAAACTCTGGAAATTAACATGAAAATAATATCAAGAATTGAAGGAGACCCACATGTATATTACAGTGTAGATTCTATTGTTTCTGAAGACAATAATGATATATTAAATTATCCAACAGAGTTTTTACATGATCAAACTCCTTCTGGCATGCCACCTCATCAGCTAATTTTTAAAAAAGGTATAATAGTCATGTTGCTAAGAAATCTTAATCCAAATCAGGGTCTTTACAATGGGACTCGCTTATCAATACTTGAAATGCATGAAAATTTCATTTCTGCGAAAATTTTATCTCAGTGTCATCATGGTGAAACAGTTTTCTTGCCACGAGTTGATTTGTGTCCAAGTGATGTCACTCTTCCATTCATCCTAAAACGTCGCCAATTTCCTGTCATTCCTGCCTATGCAATGACAATAAACAAATCTCAAGGTCAGACATTTCAGCATGTAGGAATTTATCTTGATGAAACAGTTTTCTCTCATGGACAACTATATGTTGCCTTATCCCGATCACGAAATCAAAATAACATTAAATTTCATATTCAGCCAACAGACGCACAAGGACAGATTGGAAACAGCAGAAACTTTTTTACAAGAAATGTCGTTTTCAGAGAAGTTTTATAATTATTTGAAATTATTTACTCTTATATATCCACAATAATTGTTTTTTTTTTACAATATTTATAATTGTAAAATTACCACCATGATTTGCTCCGGCTAAACATCTTAAGTACTTTTTCACAACCCATTTCATTTGAAGTTATTTAATTAATAGTTAAATGCTTAAACTTTATTTTATACATATATTTATATATATTTCTTTTATCGGTATTTCATATATATCTTAACACTTTTGCGACCGCTGACGTAGATTCACGTCATTTTTGATATCTGTAACTCTACCAGTGGGCGTTTCTTTCAGGGTTTTTATGTTACTTATTTCTGAAGAATATACCCAGTATTCAAATTTGTACAGTCAAATGTAATATTGTTGCGTACTCGGGGGTTCGTAAGTTGTCCGAGAATGAAAGGCGAGGCTTGCAAAAATTCAGTAATTTATTCACAGAAAGTTCCGGAAAAATACAGGTCTGTAAATTAAGTATCAGCTTCAATTCAATCAGTAAACACAGCTTAATTAACAACTGTCAACTGTAAATCCACAGTACTAACTGTATAGCAATAGCACATAAAGCAAGACTCATTCAAAGAGGCTTAGAACTTCTTGAAATGCAATGCAAGCATTAGCGAAACTGCCTGACTCTGATTTCAGACTGAACTGAACTGACTGCCTTGGCGAAAAACGCAGCCCTTTTATACCCCTGTAGAAAAGTGTGGAATGTTCCAAAAATTTCTGTATCTCCTGAGCCAATCATATTTCAGCATCCATATTTGGTATATCACTAATAAGGATTTTCTCGCCAAGGTCACCAAAAAAATCAACAATTAGGGAAAAAGTCGCCAAATTTGGTGCCAAATCCATTACCTGCCTTATTGGAGATTTCTAATGCGTTTTTAAGGGAAAATTACGCTTTCTTATTCTTTTTATAATATAATTATTTTTTTTATAATATAATATGCATTATTTTAACGCTAAAACAACTAGAAATGTCGAAAATTAACATTCTAACGATTTACTAAGCCTCTTTGAAAGAATTTCTTCAAGAATGAATACAATTATTTACAAACTCGCAACAATATGGATATAAATAATTTGATTGGGAAGAATATAATTATAATGTATATCCATTTGTAATATAAATGTGAACTTAGAAAATTTTGTAATGAAATATTGTAACTTGGGAGAATAACGCCCATAGGTGGACCTTACTGTCAAGAAGACAAAAGCATGCGGTCGTGAAAGTGTTCAATGAGATTTTTAAAAATTTGAAAGAAATTTTTATAACGAAACTACCACCGTGCTTTGCACGGGCTGATCTTCTAGTAATTGAATAAAAGACACAAATTATAAAGTATACATCATTGTTGAGTGTTAGTATACGTACAAATAATTATATTTCCTTAAATCTTTTTTCTCTGTACTCATCTTTTATTTTTATTTTATTTGTTTTTCCGCTTACGTTAATAATTTTAATGGTATTAGATTTTAGTAAACAACGCGGAAAATTTTTGAAAGTTAACTATGCCAAATTCGTCACCAAATACACGGCACCAAATCCGGAAATGGTAGATGTTGGGCGGATATTAACCAAAATCACACTACCCTTTACTTCCGTGGCCCTAAGGTGACATCTTCGTGGTAGTACATTTTGGAATATCAATTCGATATTCGGGCATGCGTTGTGAAATGCCCTAAAATTAATCCTAATTAAAAAGCAAACATTAATCTGAAAAATAATATGGTTATTAATAAATAAATTTACTCTCAAATAATATTAGATTCATATAATTTTAATTAATTTCTTTATTAAATATCCAAATTTTGAATACTAATTAAATTGATTATTCTATAATTTTACAATACAATATAAATGATAAAACAATGATCTTTGATTTTGCATCAATGGTGCTAAAGATGAGTACTTAGAAAACAAATGTGCTTTACCAGCATCGCACGGTAAAATTACTGACCGAGAAATGTAAGAAATTCTCACCAGATTTATCAGATGCTATGTCACAGTCCAGGCACAAGAGGAATATTTTGGCTAGCAGGGAGCACATCTTTAAGTATCCTAGATGAATCATTTCGGCTAGGCAGCACCACACTGATGATAGCAGGACCTCACATTACGTCTGCACACACGAAGGCAATTTTTTAGAATTCTGACTCTTAAAGGAATCTTTTCTCCCCTTTAATTTTTTTTTTTAAGACTCTCATTATAATTTTTAGAGGAAGTTTCCTCCTTGCATTTTTTTTTATTGGGTCTATCTTCTGATTGGACCTTTCTTCTACCAATCTGCTTGCTTCTAGATTACTACGGTGCCTTTTTTTACGACCTCGCCGGGGCTTTTTTGGCGGTAGCCAGTGGGGCTTAAATGCGGGTGGTCCCCTTTCAGAGTTCCACGTGCAGGTGCAGGTCATAAATATGACGTTGTATTTCTGTCTTAGGCTTTTAAAAGGTAATAAAACAGCTTGTATTCTTCAGTACAACAGCTTTTGTATTTTTATATTCTTTTTCCTTTTAAATAATGCCCTTTTGTATCTTTATTATTTTCTTTTTAACAAAATGGCTGATTTTTCCCATCAACGACATTTCTCTTTAAATAGATTATACTCACTTCATCATAAATGAATGAATATTAATTAGAAAATTTAAATTTTTAAAAGCAATAATTTGTAAAAATTTTAAGAGAGAGAAATTAAGTTTGTTCTTTAATAGTCTCCAACAAAGTTGAAAAGAGTTTATGAATTATGTTTGTCTGTCGGTCTTTTTGTACCTCTGAACTTTAACTCTCGTACACATTCCTAAAATTTCTTGAAACTCATACATTAATTCAATCTCTTATAAAGCATTGCTTATTGAAAATGTAGTGAATACCATCGATAATTTGTATACAGAGGCACTCAAAAGAATTAAAATCAGCGCGTTTTATTATAACTGTTTCAATAAACAATATTTCGCAATATCTTTATGTTGCACAAAACATATTGAAATTTACATTTATTATTCATACGCCGAAAATTTTGCTTTCTGTAGTATATAGCATAATTAGTATTTAAATTCTCATACACGCACAAACATAGTCAGATACAATATGGGTTGTAATTGGAAATTGTTAAAATTGCGTTTTTGTTCGTATTAATCTATATAACACTTTCTAATACAGTTTAAAGATGATTAAGATATGAATTAACCTGTTTGACTGACTTTCTGTTTGCCTAAAGCGTCCAATATTATTTTTAGAATTTCTTCAAAATAATATATGCCGTTCAAGCTCACTATTACATGTTGTCTCAAATTCCATAAATAACTCATGCAGTGACACCCAAAAGAAAGCGAACGTATTTCGCTTTATGGGGAAAAATTATTTTTTAAAATCATATTTAAGTAATCCGTGCTGGATATTTTACAAAGAAATTTGTATTTATTATTAAGGCACTGAAAAAACTGTTTTCTACAGAATGTTTTATTTTACCATTAAATTCTACAGGGCTGAACTAAAATAGTCAGAAACATTAAGAACCACAGTTGGAAAAAATGCATTTCCGTTTGTGTTAAGCGATTTAACATTTTCCAATAATTTTTAAGTGTGATTTTTATTTTAATTAAAATATTCATCTGTTTTTCTCTCTTTCTGCCTGTTGTGTAATCATGGGGAAAAAGTGTATTGCAAGTTAAACAATGAAAAGTGTTAATAATCTATAGGAATCGCATGATTTCTCGTACTTGCTTAAAACTAAATGGATTTAAAGATAAAACATGCTATTAAATTTATTTTTAATCCTTAAAGAATTGTTTCTGGTTCAATATTGATGTGATAATTCAAGCTTATGTTATTCATAGGTAAATTTTAAAAAACATGTTTACAGAGTCCTTTTGTCCTCCCATCTTAACGACTAGAAACGTCTATGTAACTGAAATAAAGAAAATTCAAATAAAAACTTTTTTTTTTTTTTTAAACTTTAAATAAGGGGAAGTGTACTTTTTCACAGTTGATAATTAATTTAATTTAACTAAACTTAAAACTCTTATTAAAGAAATCTATAAAACTGGTAGCTTAACAAACGTGCAATAAAGCCGATTACCCCAATTTCTAACTTGGTATGAGAAGTGTACACTAGGGTGGTTCGAAAAAAACTTTTTTTTAAATTTCAAATCGCTATAGTGCGGAAAAGTTGCCATTGGTATAGACATGAAAAAAGCACGAATTATTATTTTTTTATTAATTTGTCTTCCGGTCGCGCAATGCCATCGAAGTTAGCAAAAAATTGTGAAAAACCTTAATTTTTCATAATTTTTTTAAGCACGCCAGATGGTTTTAATTGCGTTCCTATCCCATGAATTAACTACTAAAAGTATGTAAAATCAATATATATGCACTCGTTATACATTTGTTTCATATCTTCCGGTCGCGCAACATAGTACAAAATGAGTAAAATTAGTAGTTTTTTCAAAATTTCAAAGTTTGAATGTTTAGTACGTTTGAATCATACGACTTTTAGAAATGCTATAGTTTAATTATATTACAATAATATATTTAAAATCCAAGCATTGTAGATAAACATGACTATAAGATAGACGTGGCGTACGTGACGAATGCCAGCGATGCGCGCGCAGCGCAGGCAGTCACAGCCATTATCGTTTCCCTCTATTTCCTTTTGTCTGCTTATGCCGCTAGCTCGAATCAGTACTAGATTGTGTTGTACTTAAGTCCTTATTTTTCTGTCTACTTTTGCGTTCATTGTTTGTACTTGAATACGACAGTTATTGATACAATGGATGTGCCAAAGAAAGTTGGTATAGGTACAAAACCTAGAAAATATTTTAAGTTCCCTATTTTTGGTCACCCACGAGACTTGTTACACAACAAGCTTCCTACTCATGAAGATGTCCTTCGCTGCTGCTTTCAACAGAGATTCAACCTAGCTGTGACAATAAACAACAAGAGTGTATCATTTTAAGAGAAGCCTCAACAGTGGCCAAGAAAATTATCGGTTTATATGACAAAGCCTCGATCCCAACTTTTAGGGAGTACAGAGTCATCCAGCTAATTAGTTCTTACTACGAATCATACAGATTCAGAAATTCGTTTCATCGTGACAAAGATAAACCAGCATTCAAACTTAAACTTGACAATTTGAAGAAGAAAGAATGCTCTCTCTTTGATATCGCGGCGTGTAAATGTGTAATTGTTGCTAATGACTGTTCATGTAAGAAATCTTCAGATACATGTGTATGTCCTAAGTGTGAACTACATTTGTGAAAGAGAAAAAAATATTCCACCTTTTGAATTAAAGTTTACGTACTTGCACATTTACACGCAGCGACATCATAAAGAGAGCATCCTTTCTCCTTGAAATTGTCAAGTTTAAGTTTGAATGCTGGTTTATCTTTGTCACGATGAAACGACTTTTTGAGTTTACTGTAAGATTCGTAGTAAGAACTAATTAGCTAGATGACTCTGTACTCCGTAACACTTGGGATCGAGGCTTTGTCATACAAACCGATAATTTTCTTTGCTACTGTTGAGGCTACTCTTGAAAAAGATACACTCTTGTTGCTTATTGTCCCAGCTAGGTTGAATCTCTGTTGAAAGCAGCAGCGAAGGACATTTTCATGAGTAGGAAGCTTTTTGTGCAACAAGTCTCGTGAGCGACCAAAAATAGGGCACTCAAAATTTTTTCTATTTATTGTACCTATACCAACTTTCATTGGTACATCCATTGTATCAATAACTGCCGTATTCAAGTACAAACACTAAACACAAAAGTAGAATACGGACTTAAGCACAACACAATCTAGTAGTGACTAGAACTAGCGGCATGAGCAGACTGAAGAAAATAGCGGGAAACAATAATGGCTGCGACTGGCAGCGCTGCGCGCGCATCGCTGCCATTCGTCACGTACGGCACGTCTATGTTATAGCCATATTTATCTACAATGCTTGGATTTTAAATATATTATTGTAATAGAATTAAACCATAGCGTTTCTAGAAGTCGTATGATTAAAATGTACTAAACAGTCAAACTTTGAAATTTTGAAAAAACTACTACTAATTTTACTCATTTTGTACTATGTTGCGCGACCGGAAGATATGAAACAAATGTATAACAAGTGCATATATATTGATTTTACATACTTTTAGTAGTTAATTCATGGGATAGGAACGCAATTAAAACCATCTGGCGTGCTTAAAAAAATTATGAAAAATTAATGTTTTACACAATTTTTTGCTAACTTCGATGGCATTGCGCGACCGGAAGACAAATTAATAAAAAAATAATAATTAGTCCTTTTTTCATGTCTATACCAATGGCAACTTTTCCGCACTATAGCGATTTGAAATTTAAAAAAAAGTTTTTTTCGAACCACCCTAGTGTACACGCCCTATTTCTACTTTACAAAATGATTTACCTCCAAAGACTTTACAAAAATACAATTGAAATCCACGATCTATAAATCATGGTAAAATAGCATGTTCCAAAAACACACTTGCATAAATCCAGAAGTATTTTTCTTCTGGGTGACACTGAAGCGGGGGAGCTACCCCCTCCGGGGCGGATTAAAATTATGATGTCATGTTTCCAGACGATCTTTTAGGGTACGTCCCAGATCGCAGCCAACTGTCCATTGTGCTGTGACGACGTCATATCCAACCAACCAACCACACGGAAATCTTTTTTAAAATATAAACTAGAGAAAAGCTTAATTTAATTTTTCTCAACGCATCTAACCTAAAGCAACGAAGCCCAACTAAACAGCAAAACCTTCTCAACTTCTTATAACATTTCTGACATTATCACTGAAATTAAAAGCCAAGCTAAATTAAACCGTTTGTCAATCTTCTCTTACCCTAAATCAACCTTCTATAGATAACAATACGCTTTCTCCAAAATCATCACCAAATACAACTAGATTTACTAGTATCCTTACATCTTCCAAGGTAACACACCATGGATATGTTTAGCGCAATTTCGAACATTTTATTTCGGCAGTGATTGAATGAGACATCACATCCTTACAAAATATACATGTTATAAACATCTATCAATTGCAATCTTGTCTATTAATCTTGTCTAAAGCTATATTAATAAACTTGGTGTCAAGATAAAATAAAGTGATTTCGCGCTATATATCGATATTGAATACTTCGCTACCTAACAAAAAATACCAACATTCTTGCCTAGAAAATAGTAAGGGAGATATCTAAAGTGTAAATAATAATGTTATGGGACGCTTATATATATGGGACGGATATATATATCTTGTTTGATATAGGAATAATATTTTTAAAAATCAATTGTTCCGTTAAATTACTTTTGGACTAAAAATTTTCTAACTTCAGAAATTTAAACTTTTCTTCATAATTCGTAACAAAAATCTTTTTTCTCTAAGATATTTCAAAATATTTAACATAACCTATTAATATCTGAGCATTATATTTTCCTCGATTATGTATAGATAAAAGAAGAAGAAAAAACAATTTTGAGGATGCTTGTTTTGATTTACAGATTATATGTATGTGTGAGATGAGAGAAAATAAATATTTCTTCTACTTTTTTTTTTCTCTTATAAGTTTCCCATTTTTTACTCTAAATATCTTTGTTTACTTATAATCCATATATTTTTTTTTCTATTTTAACTGCTGTCAAGTTCCGAAATGAAAAATATTATTCAGACAAATTCGCGTACATACTTTTTATAACTAGAATATTTCGGTTGAAATGTCAAACTAATCCTTTGAAGTTTTTTTGTTTTTTTTTCCTAGAAAATTATAATTGATAATGACCTTTTTTAACCTTATATTTATATTATCAATATTATATTTCAGAATATATACAACTTTTTTTTTTCTTTTTTAAAAATTATTTATATACTGAGAGAGAAACATTGACAATAATAACTGTTTTATTAAACAAAAAAATCTTTTTCGATTCTAATATATAATATATTTTTGCAAACTTTTATGTAAAAAAAAAAAAAAATGTTTAATTACTTTTTTCATATAATTAAACTATGTGCAAAAACATTTCCAATCAAATTGCTTCCTAAACCTTTTAAAAAATTATTAATGGATTTAATTGTTTCGTATTGCATAACAAATGAGTTAATAAAAACTAATCTTATACTATGATTGATAATTGATCTGCTCTAATACGAAAATTATACGTGAATAATAATAATAATAATAATAATAATAATAATAAATCGCTACGATTGCCATGTCCTTGAACTAGTATGAAAATTAGATTAACTGCATGTGTGCATGATCATCACTTTATGCAAAATAATATTTCAAGTTATAAAATTTTACGTCAGAAAAAAAAAAAAAAAAAAAAAAAGACATGTATTGCAAAACCATACAGATATAAATTTTACTATGCAAAAGCGTGTCTATTTACCAATAAATGGTGAAAATTTTTCAATGTATACATATATATTTGCAGGTATATATTCTGAAGTCTAATCCTGCAAGAGGGACGAGATCCAATCATATTTTTGAGTTACTTCATGTTAACCAATTTGAAAGAAACATTTAATTTTATTATAAAATGCTATGTTATGGTTTTACACTGGTGTTAAAATAAGCATATAATGATAAATAATTTTATTCAATTGATATTTTGTAATAGGGGAATGTGGCCTGTTATGAGCATTCTCCGTTTATGGGCCATATTTTTTAACAAAAAGCAAATATGGTGGAATTGAGCGCTCTCAAACTTGTAGTGTGACGGTGCGCAGTTATTGTGCTAACACCGAAGTAAATACACGCATTTGCTTACTAAGTGCAAACATAAATTTAATAAAAAAAGTTAAAAAGCAACACAAAATTAATTTGTGAATATTTTCAAAATGCGATAAATCGATGTGAATTAGTTTTAAAATGTAGTTGTAATGAATATTCCTGAAGTATATTCATAATATTTTTTGATGCAGTATCGGATTAAGCCGAAATGTGTACCGAAAATGGCTTTCTCTCTCATTATAAAAATAGCTGTCATTCCCGATTGTGGGCACCTTCATGTAACCGGTTGTAGGCACACTTGTTTTTCTCATTTAAAGCATGTGTTTGACATACACATTGTCAAATATGCTCGTTTATGTGAACATAACATATTTTATTAGTTTTTTTTTAATGTATTTTTTGTCATATTTAGCCATATCAACCCCGAAAAAGTCAACCGATCCGAAAGAAATGGATTTTAATGCGCTAGTTAAAACCATTTAGGATTACTTAGTAGATAAGAAATCCATAAAACCTACCGCCTGAGAATTTGGACTTCCTTGCATAATCTGTGTCCCTCCAGAAGGAGCTTGGAAAAGAGTAATGTGAAACAGCTGGCCAAGCACGCTAAAAATAGGAACATCCACAATCTGATAATTATGTCTATTTCTGCATCATGTGTTTGGAGCTCCTGCTACCATGCCTAACAAAAGCTAACTCAATGAAATGCAACGAGTGTGATCGTCTAATACATTTGAAGTGTGCCAATATACATGCAAATTATTTTACTTGCAAGCATTGCATTTCTGATTTAGATGACGAATGAATTTTTTTTTTTTTTTTCCAAACACTGAATTTTTACAAAATGAAGAATTTTGTTATTTTCTGTATTTATGGTGTTTTTTTTCTTATTTTATTTCCATTTTTAGCACATTTTTCAAGCGTACCCACAATATGGTAAAAAATTCTTTGGCCAAAAATGACAACATCACAGAATTGATGATATTTTTTCTGGTTGACGGAATCGATACAATTACTTTATTAAACGTTAGCTAAAGGTTCTAGCGTTCCATTAGTATTCATATGTGTCCATAATATTTATTCTATCAAAAGTTATAATCTAAAATCAAAACTGTGCCACAATCGGAGACACCCTGTATTTTAAATAGTTTGATGCTGATTGATGGTTTGTAGCTCTCTAAAATACAAAGAAAGCATTAAACTAGAATCGTTTCTAAATTCGTGAATTTTACGTACATGTTATTTAAGGGTTAAGAGCACTCGGGAAAATTGTCAACAGCCACTCGCAGAAGTGTTAGGATGAAAACTATAAATAGAGGGTGATCATGAAATGAAATTTTAAGTCTAAAAGCTTATAATATATTATCAGTTTCTTAATAATTATATCTCCTAACAACCCATCTATATCGTTAGGATTGCATTTTCGACCGTCTTTGTGTCCTCTACATATCCTGCAAGTTTGTCGTACCGGTAGTGAATCACCCTGTTTTTCAATGAAATTTATTTATTTATTCATTTTTTTTTTCATATTGCAATATTATATTACTTTATAAAAATCCTTAAAACATCTTGTACTTTTCAGAAATAAAACGACAATCTTTTAACAAGACTAATAGGATAAAAATAAAATGGTAAATAACTAGAATTATCATATGTGTTATTATACGTAACGAGAATTATTATATGAATTAACTAGAATTATTATATGTAACGAGCTTTTTTCCATAGAATTTGAAAAATCACTAAAAACAGGTGTGCTAAAATAAAGTAGCAAAAGTTACGGGAAAAAAATAGATTTAATGCATATGATGTTAAACTCAAAACTTCATTAAGTAAATAAGTTTTAATATATGTAGATTAACTAAGAACTGACGAAAGCTGATAATGAGAGTTTAGTGCAAATTTGATTCACAGAAGTAAATTTGACTTTACAAAGTAATTTGTTTTAACAGAGGGTTTTATTTAACACATAGTATATTTTGCGCATTTCTTTTTTTCTCGTAGGAAAATAAAATAACTATTTGAATAATTAGATATAATATGCGTATTCGCTCTTACGTGCATGAAGAGTAAAATAGAACATGTAAATATGGTTTTAAATGCAATTAGAAAGATATCAAAGTAATTTTTTCTACAAATAAATTGATAAAAATGTAAATTTCTTTTTTAATTTTTTTGAAACTGAGAAACAAATAAAAATAAAAGTTAGAGCCGTTTTTGAGAAAGCTAGTTTTCTGCAATATTTTGCCATAATAGAACGTGATTATTTACTGAACTCTATTTTAATGAAGATAAGGATAACTCCGATCGAATTTTCATCTCAAAACACTAAGATTAATTTCTATCAACGCTTTTCTCATAGTTTTCCAGAATACCATGTTTCTAGTAAATTATTTTCCCCTATGCGGAGCATGTATATGTATTACCAGAAAAAAAAATTATTTACTCGAATTTTTATCAAAATTTTATGAAATTTTATCAAAATCATTAGAACGGTTTTCGATAAATTCAGAACATGCGAAAGTTATCCAGGGTGTAAGTTTCCAACATCACAAAAAGATAGTTCTACAGTAAGCTCAAGTAAATGAAGATACAAGCCGAGTTGATTGTGAATGTTTCTATTACATTTGGCAGTTGTAAATCTCCAATCTCTTTTGCGCACAAAGCTGTCGGTATACATTTCTTTTTCCACCGATTGGCAGGTTAGGTCCATGATAAAGTGAACACACAGAAAATAGTGATGATCGAAATCCATACACAATTGTATTAATGTATGAAACGATTGCTATAAGAAAACGTTGGTTCAGACTTTTGTGAAGCTTTGTCTGTGACAAACACCATTCTGTCCGGCAGTCAATTGGCAACAACAGTCCATGCAGTTGCGTAACTATGGAATTTGGTGTTCAGCTAAGCTCAAGTTGACTGCAAGCACACAAAAATAATAGTTATGCACTGTCTATTGGAATAAGAAAGACATTCTCTAGGTGTGCTATGGTGTACACTGACTGGTAATGTGTACACTAGAGAAAATGCAACAAGTCATTCAGAATAAGAGGCATAGGACTCTCCGTGTCTGTGTTGATCCCCAAGAACTATTTCATTCGCATATAAGAATTCTACATTTATGCTACAAGCATTTCTTTAGCAGATGTTTGATCTTACGCCCTGTAGTCTCGATTTTATTCTCAACGACTTCGACCTGAATAAATTCCTGTCTGGCCGCAATTATTTTCACAGATGAAGATCAGAAAACAATATAACACCGTGCTTTTGTTACTAGGGGGTTGACCTCAAATCTTTTCCCTCAGTTTAACCTTTCCAGAAGTACATTTCTTGTAAAATGTCTTAAATAGCACTGTATTCATTGAAATAAATAATTCCAATTAATTATCTTTTATTTGGTAATAGATGTATCAAAGAAATTACTTTCTGGATAAGCATCTTATGTATATTCAGGGGAAAAAAAACTCGACAAATTTCTTTGTAAATTGCTTTACGGGGTTTGTATCGATGGATTAATAAACTTTTTTAATTTACACTATGCTTTTTAAATATTATTTCTCCTTAATTTAATTCATTGTCTACGTTTACCAAATATATATATATATATATATATATATATATTTAAAATGATAATTTTAAGGAAAATACATTACATAATTAAAGCATCGAAATCTATTTTCTAATAAGAACAACGAGTTTTCGTACATGGGTTCATAAATTAGTTACGAAGTGAATCCAATAGTGCTTCCAGAAAAAATGCACCAAATTATTCTTTTTTAAGTCATGAGAATTATACTGAAAATTAAAAACAATTCGTTTCATGAATTTTGAATTTATACAGATATTGCTAGATTGCAATTATGGCAAATTCTTAATAAACCTAGTGGAAATAATTGAGGTTAGGATAACTGAAGCATTTCAAACGAAATGTCTTCTTTCATCGGTTGAAATATTATTGGGTTATAATTAAGGTGGGACCATGCAACAGACTGTGCAGTGAAAAGTGTCTGAAAAGAAATTAAAAAGTCATTTATTAAGAGAATAATTTTCAAAATTATTCTCTTTTAGGTCATTAGAAATATACTAAAAATTAAAAGAAATTCATATCAAGAATTTTCAATTTATACAGACATTACACGATTTCAATTACGGCAAATTTGAAATAAGTTTTGTGGCAATTTTCGAGGTTAGATTACACGAACGTGAACTTTCTTGAAGAAGAGGATAAATCAGATATGTTTATTGGAGTTTAAATATCTAAATGTCTTAAAACTACACAAATTAAATAACTTTAAGATAAATCTTAAAATTCACTACACTCTTTAAGTATTTTTTTTTCTTAAATACATTATTTTACTACTTTTACTAAACAAAAATGGCTCGTTTAAAATAATATTTTGAAAAAAAAAAAAAAAACTATTTTACATTATTCCAGCATCAAAATCTATTATCCAACAAGAACAATACGTTTTCACACGTACGAAGTAATTGGATCATAAATCATATAAAAAGTTCATCTACGAATGCTTGTAGTAAAATACTCAAAATTATTCACATTCATCAAAAATATACTAAAAAAATTAAAGCAATTCGTTTCGCTACTTTTGAATTTATACAAGCATTGCTGATACCAGTTATGGCTAATTATTAACAATTTTAGTAGACATAATAGGTGTTAGATTAACTAAAGCATTCCAAATGAAATTTCTTCGTTAGTTGATTAAAATGCTATTAGGCTATAATAATGATTGGATCATGCAAAAAAGTATAGAATAAAAAATATCTGTATATAAAATGTCACTTACATATTTAGTCTATTTTGAAAATGAATAGAACAGGGAGCAGCCCCCGCTCACCGCTCGAAGAGCGGTGTTGAGCGCTTCCAGGAAAATCCACGTGAGCTGCTCCGACATTTATTGAGAAATCAAAAAAAAAAAAAAAAAAAATTACATCATGCATCGCCTGGCTTAGCCAGCCCGCGACAAGGGGCGATGCCAATGGGCATGGGTATTTACAAGAGCGGCGCCAGACAGAAGTCTACCCGCGACACGGGGCGCCGCTTGATTATAGGAGAGAGGGTGCGAGGCTGTGTGGCCTTCCGCGACAAGCGGCACGCTGCCAGTTTAGACCCTTGCATTTATGAGGGCTACTGCAGCATCACGGGCACACGGGAAGATAACAGGGAGATAGAAGATTAATGTGTTTAGGAGAAAGAATTTTTCTTTAGTTGTGATTTTAGGTTAGTTAGTTAGATTACATAAATCCATTAGGAATGAGAAAATTTTATTTAATATATCAATTAAGGGTTTCCTTGTTAAAATGTTGTCCAGCCAATTGATTGGTCTGGGAGAGGGATTTTTTGAAAATGAATTTAAAAAAATGAATATGATATTAGTATTTTTCTATAAATAGCTTTGATATAACTGATATTACATTAAAGGAAATATAAATATACTAGCCGGCTTTGCCCGCTTCGCTGGACACAACAATTAAATGAGTTGTCAAAATCCAATATCGTCATTAATAACCTGAGTTAATGTTCCCACTGTGTTCGGTAGAGATTTTCCTCGCTCGCAACGTGAGGAGTCCGTGTTCCTACTGCCTTCGGCAGCAACTTATCCGATTCGTATTTCCCCTTCCCCAGTGGCTAAGATCGAAGTTTTGCGAAATCTCACCGAGGTACATAATGCGTACACCTAATCAACATCCACACACCAAAATTTGCCATTATAAGATAATTTAAGGCGAAATCAGACGGGAAAACGTGTGTTTACACGCGTTTATAGGCCCCTGAGTACAAGGTAGTAAGGGGGGGATCGTAAAATCCTGTTATAATAAGTGTCGGACACATGTAAACAATTTACGTACCGAATTTCGTGACCACATATCCCATAGATTTTCCAAGACAAATTTAGCGCTAAAGGGGAGGGTTCTTGAATTTCCTACTTCGTAAATACCCCCACCCCCCCAAAAAATGGGTAATCAAAAAAAAAAATATATATATATATATATACACTCCTTCTCATAATTATAAGGACACCCGTTTTTCTATATTAACTAAACACTGAACACTATTATTTAAACAAATATATTTTTAATTAATTTGAATTTCATTAATAGACTATATTTAAAAAGTTTTATCGTTTTTCTATCTGAAAAAACTTTAAATATGGTAAAAAGATGATTTTTCAGGTGTTCACAATTATAAGGACAGCTCGAATTTTAGTAATTTTTTTCAGTTATTCTTTAAATTAATATTTTATGGGGTCTCTTTTTAGGGATAAACAGTCAGACATTCTCTCTGGTATATATATATTCATTTTCTTTTAATATTCAGTTTCAATACCATTTCATACAGCATAGATAATATTCTGAATACATTTAAACTATTTAAAACTGCTTTTCACTTGCATGCATTTTCAAATATGATAAGTTAAGTTTTTTTCAACTTTTAGGCCACGAAAAAGGCAATAATACATAAGTTTTTTTCTTCAAACTATTTCCTATTGCACTAGAAGTGGAGCAGAAATGTAAGTCTTGTTAAAAAAATATTATTACCCCCCAAAATCTAACAAAAATCTGATAATTCCACGTTTAAAATTTGCGGATATTCTCTTGATGTTCGTAATAATAGAAAAAAAATTACTAAATTCATTCTGCCCAGAGCACCATAGATCCACTCTTAAAATACCAATTCATATCTGACTTTAAAAAATCTGCTCTGTCTTTCGCTATCTTTAGATCGTACCAGTAACTGTTAAAACCATTTGGTTAATCAAGAATAAAATATTTTTCATCAGAAAATGCAACATTTTACCGTTTCATATTGTCTTTATTCAACTTTAACACAGATGTTCTTTCCTCCATTAAATGCTTATTGATTATTACAGGTTTTTTATTCATTTTAACACATTATTAATTATTTTAAACATGCATAAATGTGGAACTCAACATTTCGTTAAAAATTACGAGCAAATTCAGCAGCAGTCATTTTGAGTAGAACAGTAAGAGGAATTATCAGTCTTCGATCTCTGTAAAACGACTCTGATTTTGCATCAGATCTCTCTCACCTATCGAACTAACAGTTCAACGTTTGATCACATTTCCTTCAGCAATTTTAGGCATTCGAATTTCATTAGAAATTCGGCGGATTGAAATTATCCTTCCACTTAAAAAACACATTTATCATACTTCACTACTTGAACGTTCTTTTTTTCGAGGAATTATCAGTAATGTCCGTCCAAGAAAAATTGAAGGCTTATATATGAATTAATCTAGCCCAGTAGTTAACATATCCGCATGTCAACTGTAATTTATCCGCTAGTAAGTTAAATAAAACGAAAAAATCTGGATTGTCCTATAATTATGAACATCTAAAAACGTGGAGAAAAACACATATTGCATTATTTTTTATTAATTTTGTTTTATATTAAAATTATATAGCAATTTTGGTTTTTAGAATACTAGATATATTAAGTGCACTTAGTATAATCTTGTTCACAATTATTTTTACATTAGTTATTTCAAAATATAAAGTGTCCTTATAAATATGAGAAGGAGTGTCTATATATATATATATATATATCAGGAATTTCTAAAATTTCCTCCTAAAAAACGATTTTACCCCTCACTCCTTTAAGATCCAAGAATTCCAAAATTGTACATAATGTTTTATTTATACTCAAATCTAATTATTGTTTTATTTACACTGAAATCTTGAAACTTGTCTTAAAAGTACCAAGGACATTCCTCGCCAACTTCTTTATATCCGACTCACTACATTATAATTCATTGCCAAAATAGCAAAAATGAAATAAAATAAAAATGTTGCCTAGAGGGTCTTAAACTAAAACTGTATCTTATCTCCAATGTTCAAGTGCATCAACAATCTATTAGAATTTTCTGTCTTGAAATATTGTCAAATGGTAAATATATGGCGATAGTTGAATTCGGTATAGATATCAGGTAATATATATATATATATATAAAGAGAGATAAATGCAAAGTATTCTCATAAAAATTAGAATACGAATAATAATATTAATAAACATATGTTTGATAACTACAAAAAATGAAGGTTGGCAACGGAAATTATTCTTAGAAACTTCACTTGTTTATTTATTTATTTTTAAAACAAAAAGTTTTGATTAAAAATACACATGTTCAATTTTAATGTGCTATTAAATAGAGAAAATATTTATATTTTGAAGCAGCTTCAAATTGACGAAATCGGAAATTTGGCACTAAAGTAGCTCTGTCGTTCTCGCCAAGGTATTTTCTAACGTAACTCCTATAGCTATTTTAATTCATCGCGAAAGAAATAAAAATTTAAATATCAGCAAGAGGGTACTGTAGTAAAGCTGTACCCAAGTCATGTAAAAGAACACTCTTCTTTGTGATCAATTAATATTATTTTACTTACAAATTACTTTAAAATTTGTAAAAGCACAATTTTTATTTATTTATTTATGTATAATGTGAAAACAAATGGTTAGTAACATATTAACCTTTTATTCCTAAGCCTATTACTACGTTAACTTTTTTGGGTATATTTCGCGTTCTTGGTAAATATGTGTTTCATTTTATTTATATTTATTTATTTATTTATTTATTTTTTTTATCTTATATCTATATATATATATAAATGAATGTTTGTCTGTATGTCCTTTATAAAATCGTAAACGGCTTGACCGATTTCGATCATTCTTTTTTTGTTTTTTCTCTTATAGGTCAGGGATGGTTCAGGAAAAAAAAATTGAAAAAATTCACCCCCCAAGGGGGGGGGGCAAAACGTGAATTCAAAAAATCCTTCAAATCTCAAACAAAAAAAGATATCCGTAAAATTTTTGCTTTAAAATATAGCTAATATAAATGTCCAAAAACTAATTTCTGGAATTTTCGAAATTTGGTCCCAAAGGGGGGGGGGGGGGGGGAAACGGGATTTCACATGCGTAAAATGCGATTTCGCATAATCCTATATATCTCAAAGAAAAAAAAAAACAGACATACGTGAAATTTTTGCTATAAAATATAGCTAATACAAATATCTAAAAACCAATTTCTTGAATTTTAAAAATTCAGCCCCCAGGTGGGGATGCAGGGGCAAAAACAATTAGAAATGCAGTTAGGCCTTTCAAAATTGGTACAGATATGTTTCAATAGCTTGCAAGTCGATTGGGGATATTTTCGAAAGTGTAAAGTTATTAGGAGGGGAGAGGGGGGGCACTAAAAATAAAAATAGATCGTTCAAACTTGGTATATAGAGATTTTCGATACTTACAAATCGATTGCGGATATTTTCGAATTTGTAAAATTATTAGGCGGTGAGGGAAGAGGGTGGAGCGGTAAGTGGGGGGGCTATGGGCAAAAACAAATAGAAATACAGATAGGGCATTCAAAATTGGTACAGATACGTTTTAAAGGCCTGCAAGTCGAATGGGGATATTTGGGGATATTTTCGAAAGTGTAAAGTTATTAGGAGGGGCGAGAAGGGGGGAAGGGATAGGGGCAAAAAAAATAAAAATAGAGTTAGATCGTTCAAAATTGGTACACAAATGATTTTCGATACTTAAAATCGAATGCAGATATTTTTGAATTTGTAAAATTATTAGGAGGGGCGGTAACGGGGGTGGGGCGGAAAGGGGGGGCTATGGGCAAAAACAAATAGAAATGCAGTTAGGCCATTCAACATGGTACAGATTGGTTTTAGAGGCCTGCAAGTCGAATGGGGATATTTTCGAAAGTGTAACGTTATTAGGAGGGGCGGGAGGGGGGCGGAGGGGCAAAAAAAATAGAGTTAGATCATTCAAAATTGGTACATAGAGGTTTTCGATACTTACAAATCGACATTTTTCCTAATCAGATTTTGTTTCTCTCTTTTTTTTTTTTTTTTTTTTTTTTTTTTTTTCTCGTGATACAAATTAATGCAATTTTGAGAATTCAGTAATTATAGTGATTCATTTAAAAATAGGGTCCAGCGAAGCGGGCGAAGCCTGCTAGTATATTATAAATGTGAATGTCTGTGAATTTATTTCACTAAGTTTCATGCTAAAACTGCTCGACGGATTTCGATGAAATTTGTAATGGAGATAGCTTATACCCTAACTTAGAAAGTTGGCTGCCTTTTATTCCGAAAAAAAAAAAAACTTTTTGTTGTTATTTTTATGGATAAAATAGCAATTTTGTAAGCTAATAATAGCAAAAAATTAGCCATTTAAATTGTATCCATAATTTAATTGTTGCCAAAAAAAAACAGTTTATTTATTTTTTTTTCCAACAGGAAAATAAATAAATTTATCTAAACGTGAACAAAAAAAAAAAAAAAAAAAAAAAAAAAAAAAATCATCTCACAATAATTGACGTCATTTTTAATTTAAAATTTCTTTTACACATTGATAAAGTGCTAATATTGTTTACGATGCTAATATATGTTGTACTAAAATCAGTTTTATTTATAGATCCTCCTGGGGTTTTTTTTTAAATTGTTGCGTTGAAGTACACCGAACATTTTTCGCAAAGAGGTTTAATTTAGCAACAGCGATTTTAATCTAGGTAGTTCAAGAAAAATGTAAAATTTATAAAATATTACAAAACGAAAAAAATAAACTGAAATAGTAGTCACATAAATGATCTATTTTTATCTGAGTAGATAATTTTATAGAAAAAAAGTGCAGTTTTAAAAATAGAAAATTCATTTCATCAAGCAGTATTTTAAACCTAAAAACCATTAATAAAATAAACAGAATATGAAGGGTTTTTATATGTTAACGAAAAGGTGTCCGATAAAACGCTTTGTAATTTAATGCAAGAAATTATACAAAAAAAGAAAAAAATCGGTAATATGGCGACAAAAATTCAAAAGCCGCCAAGGGAGAGATATAAGAATAAAGTTGTGTAGCACGATAATGTTTATTTATTTATTTTTTTTATATATATACCAATCACTACGCTAATTTAACATACAAATAAATGAGCTGCTGTGTGTGACTGCACTTGCACGCCGTCGGGCAGAAATATTTGATTAGTTCAAATTAATATTTAAATAACTAAATAAAGATATGTTTAATAGAAAGCATAGTCTTGGAGACAAACTTGGCTAGTGGGCGACCAAATTTGGTGAAAAATGATAGTTTAGGGTTCCCGCTTTTTCGAAGCTCTCCGGCACACGGGAACATAGACCTTGAGCTTACCAAGGGATTCTCGATAGAATCATCTCCAAGCCCAATCGCCAAAAGTTATAAGTAGGTGTGAGTTGATTTTTGCGAAAGAGTATGTAGCCACTGCGATCCAGAGTTATTCAGAGACCTACTCTGAGTCATTGTACTTTAAGGATTGAGCTCTAAGCGACTGGACATTTTTCGTGAGTGAGCGAGAATTTTTGCTCTGGTGTACTTGATGTTATTTGCTTTACTCCTGCGGAACAATTGACTATTTTTTGGACTGTCCCAGAACATTCATCGAATAATGACTTATACTGTACGAGTAACAGCTTCAACTGTTTCCAGAATATTCGAAGAATTAACACCAGCTATTGGACTGTTTTCGATAATATTTGTTTTAATAGTAGTTTTGTTGTACAGATTCGAGAAGTTCAAAAAATGTTTGATATTGCCAAGGAGGTCCCATACTAAAGCTCTGACGAAAATAGTCGCCTATCGAAATATATTCAGTTACAAAGAAATCATTAAAATATAGTGTCCACCGAAGCGGGCAAAGCCTGCTAGTAAAATATAAAGACATCAAAAACGTTACTTTTACAGCTTTTCAGTTCTATGTTACTTCCTGTTACCTCTTTTTTTTTTTTTTTTCATTCAAAGCATTTTACTGACAAAATATCTATGGCGCATGCACAGGCGTTTTTTATCCACAATTCAAAAACTAATCAACATTTTGAAAATTTTTATAAATATAATTTTAAGTTGGGTGAAGACATAAATTCCTGCCAAATGCCGGTGAATTCCATACAGCGGTTCTCGCTTGATACCCGGACAAAAATAGCGACGTACAGACACGATGAGACACACACACACAAGCAAAATTTTCTGAAGTCATTTTCGGTTTTCATGGTGTGTAAAACGTAAAGATTTCGCTTTTTTTTCCTATTCTGACAAATTTACAGACAAAAGTCTGATTTTATTAATATAGATAACCTACTTCTAGCGTGCAGTTTGACCCTAATATCGCATGTCTTGGAAGTGGCGATTGCAAAATTCTGGGCGAGTAAGTTTGTTTATAATATCAGCTAACATTTATTTAGAAACACAAATATTTTTAAACACACATTCATTTCCAAAATCGATTTTATAGATTACCATATTATTCCAAATATAGATTTCTTTTTTTTTTTTTTTTTTTTTTCGGTTATTTGCTGCATTAAGTAAAACAGCATTACATAATCATGTCCTGGATATATTTATTTCTTCCAAAATCGCTTAATGCCACGATTTGGGAGTTAATTATACTTAAAATGTTCTTATAAATAAATGTCTTTTTTTTTTTTCAATATAGTTTAATGAAAACGTACTGCATCATTTAAGCATCAAAATCTATTACCTAATATGAATTATGCCTTTCGTTGCATAGGCAGTAATTGCATCATAAATCACATACGAACTCCAGTCAAAAACACATCCAATAAAGAACTCAAAATTAATTTCTTTCAAAACATGATGAATGTATGAGAAATTAAAAACAAGTCATTTCACGAAGTTTGCTTTTATACAGACATTGTAATGTTGGACTTATGGAAAATTCTTGATAAACTGAAAGCTGGGCGGGTCTTGTTTGTTCCAAGGAAGCTCTCGTCGACCTAGCCGTACGAAGCTTTCCGTGAGTTTCTAGGAATTTACGGGTTAGAGTACATTTGAATGACCATCTTGGTAGGTACACAACCTCAAGCCTAGGACCATTGTACAGACAATTGGCTTTAATACCTAACACAAACACCGTAAAAAATATAATGGAAAGTTTTGAGGTTAAACTAATTGACACATTTCAAAAGCATTTTTTTTTCTTTGAACACTTGAAATAATATTATACCTTGAATATCATTATAAATTTATATTATTAAACTTGATATTATTATAAATTAATATTAGAATTACTTGAAATATTATTATATATTATTATATCTAAGATGCGATTACGCAAACATTTTACAATGAAAAAATTCTGAAATGATATTGAGAAGTCATTTATGCGTTTAATATATTCTTGAATGAGAATAGATAAAAATAATATATATATATATATATATATATATATATATATATATATATATATATATATATATATATATATATATATATACATATATATATTTATATATATTGAAATAACTTCTTCACTTCTTTTAAAGTGATGTGAATTTGAAAAAAAAAAAAAAAATCATAATAAATAGATTTAAGACCCCCCAAACTTCATAGACCAATAAGAATAAAATTTCATTAAATTAAATTAAATTAAACTAGATTTATCTGTAAAGACATTTTGTTAATTATTGAAACAATTAATTTTACTTTTCTAACAATAACTTTTACTTATTGAATTTTGTATTTAATTATATAATTTAATTTAACATCAAACTTACATCTAAACCATTGTATTGTAGTGTTTGACACGTTAATTTATCAACTGTATGCTTATATGCATCCCCCCCCCCCTGCCTAGCAACTTTCGAAATGGATGTAACCGTACTTCTAGCCTTTTCTGGTAATCTTCGGAACATTGACGAACTTTTAAAAAAACAATATCGGTATTTCCATTAAAGGAAATTGCTCCTCACACCATGAAAGAGCCCCCTCCTTTTTGTCTGCTGAAAACAGGCGAATGTCGTGCCAGTAATATGGCCAACCATCAGAGCCATCTAAATGTAACTTCTTTTGATCACTAAATATTACATTCAACCTTTCATTTGTTCAATTCATAGGATTCCGACCCCACTAAATACGAGCGTCTTTATGTCATTTTGTCGACTTTCGTTAACAACGCATTTTGCTATAAACAAGCAATTTACTTATCTGTAGCCGGCGATGCACCGTGGATTTTCATACTGGAACGGTCACTTCTCTAGAAATTGACCCTACAGGCAGGTTCTGGGTTGAAACTAATCTGAAAATCTCTCTGTCTTGCTGTTTAGTTGTTTTCTTTGGTCGCACAGAATGTGATTTTATTTCAAAATTGTCAACTTTTGACAAAATTTGGTAAACACAAACCCTGCTGCGTGCAATTTTTCTTGCAATGTCTACAAATTTCATTCCACGAGCTTTCAAACGATAAATTTGCAAAATTTCATTTTTCGAAAACTACACGTTGCGAGGTCTCTTTACAATCAGTTGAAAAAAGAAAGACACCTTCGCTTTTATCTGAGAAAACTACTACGTCATAAGAACGTGGCCTTGGAAAATCAAATTTGGAGATTAGTACTTCAATCAACTTTTAACACCGGTTGTCTATATATTTTTGGGACAGAATTATTATATATATATATAAATATATATATATATATATTAAATTCATGACTGTTTAAAGTTCATTAATATTTTATTAATTTTATTACGTCAATATATATTTATCTCGCCTTTCTTTCTCGTTTAATTCGCTTTTAAATAAAAATAAATAAGTAAATAAATAATAATAATAATAATAAAAATGGTTGTCTATAAACTTGGGATGCACTTTATATAATCATTGTTTTTTTTTTTTTTTTGTTTTTTTTAAACATTTTTCTACATTCAATAGAAGAAAAAATTAGATTCGTAAAATGTTTCAACTTCCAGTGTTTGAGGAATTTGCCCGGATTGAGATTTATAAAACACGACCGTTAAAAAAAAAAAAAAAAAAAAAAAAAAAAAAAAGAAGTCAGTTCGTCCGTGTGTTTGTTCGCGAAACAAAAAAAATATCCTGCAGTTTTCATTTAATAACTAATATACAAAATTTCCTATAAATTCGCGAAATTAAGGGATGGATGTATCTCATCTTCTGTTCCGTATAAATAAAAAAATTAATATGGGAAAGAACCATTATGAAAAATTACTTTGATTCAACTTGTGTGCATATCGACTTACAGGTGGCGCTGCTATGCTGTAATTTACATGGTGATTAAGAAGTCTAAATGTCAACTTCTAATACATAAATACACTACTCCAGCAGCACATCTTCTCCGAAAAGCATCCCAAGGTTGTCCTGCGGATAAAAGAAAAATCCTATGAACCTCCTCAGGATGTTCTGTGGATAAGTGACCTACTAGGGTAAACTTTATATGTGAGATAATCATTATGAAAATGGATGCTGACTGAATTTGGATGTATAATGCCCAAAATGTGGCGTTGTTATTATTCAACTTCTGTGATTTTTCATACAGCTACACCTAAGCACTTGTTGATTAAATTTGCACCAAATTCGATACTTAAAATCTTTATTGAGAAAATCTATGATTAAATTTTTGTTTATGTTAAACAGTATGTAGCGTTGTTATATGGTAGAATGATACAGAAGAATGTTTTGTGATAGACACAACATACTAATTTCTAACAAACTATTAATTTTAAAGAATTTAGTAAGTAAAATATTTAGTGAACATGAACAATATTTTTTTTATAAATTTACTATACTGCAACGTTTAATAAACAAACTAATATCCATTCAAATCCATTTTTGTAGAGCTATGATACTGTTTTTTTTTTTTCTTTTTTTTTTTTTTTTTTAACAAATTACTAGTTTCACTAGGTAAATTATTAAAAAAAAAAAAAAAAAAAAAAAAAGAAGGAATCTATAATTATTAACGACATGATTAGTAGAAATATTTACTAAAATTTTAATAATTAAACACTATTATATTATTAAATATGTATTTTAGAATTTTCTATAAAATCGCACTATTTTCAGGAAATTTATTTTTAAATACTGAATAAAAAGACAATTATTAATACAGGGGTCAAATCAAGTAAAAAGGGTGAGCCTTTTGCTGCCTTTTTAAAAAATTCAATGAATAATATGGGCACTTTAGTCGAATTTCAATTTCATGAAAATGGCTATTTCATAAGATTTTGTTCTATAAAGATAAACCTTTTTTCTAAAAGAAATATCCATATTTTCAGTATTATTTCAGCTGACTTCCTATACTATGTTCAATTAAGCTCATTACTTGGCATTAAATCAGATATAGAGTGATTTTTAAATGGAAGGTTCTACACTCTACACTCTAAACGATAAATTATTGTTTTCACAAAAATAATTTTAAAAATTCATAAAAATATTCTATTTTTGACTAAAATGTATGAAAATCTAGAGTGATCACTATAGTACATATAAAGTATCAATAAATAAGATAAAAAAAAAAAAAAAGTTTTAAATGAAATTGAAATAGGTGTATAATACTAATTTCTCATCAATATTCAATTTTATAATTTTTTTTTTAAATACCCATTAAATTAGCACGTTGTTTCACTTTTATTAAAGTTTAGAAAGATATGTAACAAGCAATATTTTTCACACAACCTGCAAAAGTAAAAATTATCTGTCTTTTTTAGGCACGCTATTTTCTACAGTATTAACAAAATGAAAACAGCATAATGTGCATATGCCCATCTTTTACGATCACGTGATAATGGTGGATGACAATAAGTCTTCCTGGACCAGAGAGCAACATGAAATTTACTCTTCGCGACGGCCTCGGGTCGGAGGCAAAAATTCATATTTCTATGCTTAAATGTGCTTCAAATTAGTATGTGCTCTAAAGCAATTTTTTATGTGTGGCTTGGTTGTTTTTAACAGTAGTATAAAAATATATTGCGAAATTCCATCCTCTTTTCCCTTAAAGGTTGGGACAAGAAATATGCTTTTTATCGCTATTCTGCTCCAAATAATCTCTGAAGAAAACGATCTCTTTTTTTTTTTTTTTTTTTTTTTTTTTATGAATTGGTTGGTTATGTGTAACCAACACGCATTATAAAGCATTTTATATATTACCAACTCGACCCTTTAGACGTAGGGGAAAAACACACGTTTTCACGTTTCATTCTGCTCCAAATTATCTCAGAATTCAGAAATTTGGTGTGTTGGTGTTGGTTAAGTGTACGCAATGCACACTTTTATAGGATTTTGCGAAACTACTAATTTTATTCACGGGCAAAAAGGGAGTGAAAAACGGGTAGGACACTGCCAAAGAAGGTGAGGACACGGATTCTTCACGTAGGGAGTTGAAAAATTACTACGTAGCGGTTAATGTTTTATCGAGATCTGACTAATTATTAGTTTTTATACGTATTTCTCATTAAAAATGATATGGAATTTAAAGAATTCATTTAAATATAGCGATCAGCGAAGCAGCAGAAGCCTGTTAGTATAAAATAAAACTACAAATAAAAAAATATATAAATATTAATAGTTTACTCCAATGGTAAAATAATAATAATAATTAAGTAAAAAACTATGGTGCGTTTATTTTTGTTCATTATAAATGATAAGCATGACGAATAATTCATAATAAATACAATCTGATAGTTAATTATGGCTGTTAGAAACCATTATATACTTAAATTTATTCTCTGATACCAAATACACATAAAGGGGAGAATATTTATAAGTACATCAGGCACAGTCGTTTAACTACCATCGAAGCTTAAATACTTGTATTTAAGTTATTATGATTTAGTCCATGAAACAATAATAAAAGGTCTATATGTCGCAACACAGTGATTAACATTCTATCGTTATTAATTGCTTTACGATAATAAATATAATTGAAATATATCCATTGTTCATACACATTGTGATAAAAAAAAATAATATGAAGAACAGTTTTTTATTTATCATAATATTGCATTTTCTGATGAATAAATGGATAAAAAGTGTTTATTAATTTTACATCTTATTATTATTATTATTGTTGTTGATTTGAACTTATATATATATATATATATATATATATATATATATATATATATATATATATCAATTAAAAGTGGAATTTAGAATTTATATGTTAGGCAGTGTATATACACGTTTACCAAAATAATGGAAACATCTGTGAATAGATGTGTGATAAAAGCCGTAAATTTTCTTTTTATAAAGTGCTTTCTAAATATAATTATTGCCACTGGAAATTCAGATGCTGATTGAGCTCTGCGGTCACTTTTGCTGCATGTGTTATCTTTTTAGACACAACAATCCGCTTTAATAATCTTCGGTCGCTTTCTCTTAGTTTTCCTTTTCGCACTCTCTTTTGTTTACCGAGCTTGTCTCGCATACGTTTTCATGACTTTAGACACCGTACTCGCAGAAAAGCCTAAAATCTGGGATGTTTCGGTCACAATTGATTCAGCTAGTCGGACTCCTACAATTTGCCCTCTTTGAATATCTGCGATATCTGACAAAAATATGAGATGTATACATAGGCTTAACATATGTCCTCGAATCTCGAGGACAGTCCCCAAATCTCGAGAACAAGACCACCTTCGTCCCCAAAAATTTACAACACATTTGGGGACGCCGGTTATAAAATCTGGGATGTTTCGGTCACAATTGATTCAGCTAGTCGGACTCCTACAATTTGCCCTCTTTGAATATCCGCGATATCTGACAAAAATATGAGATGTATACATAGGCTTAACATATGTCCTCGAATCTCGAGGACAGTCCCCAAATCTCGAGAACAAGACCACCTTCGTCCCTAAAAATTTACAACACATTTGGGGACGCCGGTTATAAACTTATTAATGTTGCATTATAGTAATTTATTATATGTATAAAAAATAAGCTGGAATACGTTTTTTTAGGTACGTTATACATAAAAATTACTAAAATTTTACAATTTAAGGTGATTTAATTGTTTTCTTTTCCCCTCGAAATTCGATGCCACCGCCATCTTTGTCCCCAAATTCAATGAAAAAAAAATATGGTCACTCTACGTATACAACTTCAATAAAGCTAACTTCAACGTAAAAAGCTTGTAGTAGAATCTTATTTTAATGCTTACGAAACATATTTTTAAATTTCACTTTTATTCACAGGTATTTCCATTATTTTGATAACCACCTACATATATATATATATATATATAATAAATATTAAGATAAATATTGTCAGATAGATAAGATAAAAATATAAAAATAATAATATAAATAATATAAATAATATAAATAAGACAAAAAGAATAAGATAAATATTGTCAAAATTAGACATGGATTAATTTTCCAATCAATTACGAAAGATATATGTATCAATAGAGCTTCGTTTTTTAATATAATATTTTGCGTATATTTTAAATTTTTATATTCTCAATATTTTATAATATGCAGATATAATAATAACTTTAATAAATAGAAGTACTTCTTTCTATCAAATATTGTATAGATAACGTCATCCATTTTGAAAAAAAAAAAAAAATATATATATATATATATATATACAAAATTACGCATTAAAAGTGCAATTTTGAATCAATACATAAACAATACAAGTTAAGGTTGATATATATATATATATATATAACCTGTTTTTCTTCTTCTCCCATTTAATATTTTTTTTTAGAATGCGATTTATCTTTTTTTAATTTATGTATTACATTTTCGTTACTATAAAGTTGGAATAATTTATTAGTACAATATTCATAACTGCCAACATGTTAAATTAATTACTGAGCATTTGAAGCCTTGCTTTCTTTCCGCACCACTTTATTTATAGAATAGTTTTCTCCAATATATAGTTATGATAAAATATGAAAAATATTACTCTTTAAATAAAAGTAGTATGAAATAAAGGCGGGACTGAAAATATGCTGGAATAAAATAATATGTTGGTAACTCTGGAATATTCCGAATATTTAAAATCAATATAGATCATATTTTAATGAAGATAAAACAAAAGAATCATTATATTTATCATTTCTAACTAAGCAATATATTAAGGATGTTTTGTTGGTATGGATATATTTATTTATTCATTTATTTTTAACAAATATATTTACCCAAAAAATGTTGGTATAAAAAATGAGTTTAATAGGTAGTAATGTTTGTAAGAAATATATATATATGTATATAAAACGATTAAAAAAATAAAAATAAATAAAAAAATAAATAAAAGGTAAAATTATACTAAAAAATGGAGGGCTACAAATAGTTTAGCTGCATAGTTTGTGATTCTATATTTTGTGAACAAAACGTTTTACCTTATTATTATTATTTTATTTCATTTTTTATAAAATTTTAAGAACGTTGTCAGTAAATTAAAAATAACATCATTGTGTTCCCTTTAAATAGAGTTACTTATTATCGTCATTATTGATAACCTGCTAAATGAATAATTGCTGTACTTTTATTCCGTCAATGCTCAATGAACTAATAGGCTCAAAACCTATTTTCATTGTACGTTCTAAGCCACACCCTAAATTTTCCTCATGTCAGTTTCTACAATTTTTCGCTTTTCTAAAATTCGGCTGGTTTATTTTGCAATCTTAATTGGATGCGGGTAGCATGAGCTTAATTTAAAAACACGAAGCAGGTTATTAAAATTTTAAGGAAAATGCAATTTTCTGGAATTTCGCCAAACTTTACGCAAAAATGTAAAATACTGAGAAAAAAAAAATCCTTCTGTAAGTAATTAATGAATCTCCAGAAAGGGAAACCATTAAAGTTTTTATTTATTTATTTATTCATTTTATTATTGTTATTAATATTTATTTATTTATTTATTTATTTTATTTTATTTATTTATTCATTTATTTATTTATTCATTTATTTATTTATTTAGGTATCTATTTTGAAGAAAAGTTCGTTTAGACGAGGCTATTAGAAAATGTTAATTAAAGAAAAAAAAAATGTGTATTTTCACATTTTATTTTACATTTTATTTATTTATTTATTTATTTTATTTTATTTTATTTTATTTTATTTTATTTTATTTTATGTTCAATATAATACAAATATTAATCAATCAAGAGAGAATAAGCAAATAGATTCAGAAGTCATGTATAATCGTTAATAGATATTAATTTTTCAGTTATTTAAATTGGGGCGAGTTAATTTTACTTTTGTGACTGTGGAGTATTTTGGTTAATACACTTTCAAATGCAGTTTCAAAGTATTTTACTATTATGTAATTTCAAATGCAGTGGTTACTCGTATAAAGCTAAATTTCACTTAAAGAAGAAATTTTAGTTATTTTTAAAAAATTAGTCTGGTTTACTCCTACGCATGATGTACAAGTGTTCCAATATACCATAAATTATACCTTTGTTGCCTTAATGTTTAGCTAAAAATCATTTATATTATATCAGCAAGGTGACTGGACGAGAAAAAAAGACAATTATTGGATAAATTTAAATTTTTTTTATTGGATAAATTTTATCTATTAGAGAATATTTCAAATTATGTAAATTTATGTAATAATAATTTAAAGCAAATCTCAAAATATATAAAAACATGAAAAATATAAAATGCCATTTTGTAATTTACTTATTCTAAACAATCATTACAAATATAAATCTTTATGTTTTCCTTATTTTATATCTTATGCATAAAAACATTTTATCCGTGATTTAAATGACTTACTCATAATTACAGATCAAAAGTTTCAGATAATGCACTTAAGGCTGATTTTTTTACCAAAACAAACTTCATTACTCCAGTTCAAAATCCTTGTTCAAAGAATTGGACGAAATCCAAATTAAATTTTGCACGATACTTCCAGAATAATTTAAGGAATAATATTGTTTCACATGCTTCAATAGTTTTTCCAAAGTAGCATAAACTTTACAGGATTAAAATTATGTTGTGTTGAAGAAAATAAATTACATTTATGCAATAAATAATAGAATTTAAACAATAAAAGACTAGCTAATATTTTAACATTTTGAATTTTAATTTTTGTTTAAGTTTTATAAATATATATATATGTATATATATATATATATATATATATATATATATATATATATACTAGGCAAATTTATTTTTATTATTTTCGTACTACAATTTCCAATACATAAAATTTATAATAAATTTATTCAAGAAAAGTGTAGTTTTACCTGAAAAATATATATTATAAATTTTATGTTTTGGAAATAGTGGTACGAAAAGAATAATAATAATAAATAAAAAAAAAAAAGACTCGCCAGTGGCAACGTGGAATATCTTATACTATTAAGTGTTACTATTTATTACCAATATTTGTATGTATATTTCACTGATCTCGAAAACGGTAGCTCGGACAGTCACGAGATTTAACACAAAGGCACATCCCGAAGGGTCATTGTGCACATTGAAGTCAGATTTTCAAATTTTTGATTAGTTTTTTCTTAATTAATTAAAATGTGAAAATCACAACCTTCTAATTTCTGATAAAAAAAGCCATTTAAATTTTAACATTTTATCCATAATTTAATTGTTGCCAATTTTTTTTTCGACAAAATAATAATAATAATTAAAAACAAAAACGTGCATTTATTTAAAATGAGGAAAATAAATCAGAAAGATTAGAAAATAAATTAGAAATATCACTCGCATCGTTACAAATAAGACACCAAATGAAAGGGAAAATTTTTGTAAATCCGATGCATTAAACAGCTTATCAATCGGATGATTAGTTTTTTCTTAATTAATTAAAATATGAAATTAAAAACCTTCTAATTTCTGATAAATAAGACATTTAAATTTAAAAATTTTATCCATAATTTAATTATTGCCATTTTTTTTCGACAAAATAATAATAATTAAAAAAAAAAAAAAAAAAAAAAAAAAAAAGTACACTTATTTAAAATGAGGAAAATAAATCAGAAAGATTAGGAAATAAATTAGAAATATCAGTCGCATCGTTACAAATAAGATAGCAAATGAAAGGGAAATTTTTTTAAAATCCGATGCATTAAACAACTTATCAATCGGACAATTAGATTTTTTTAAATTAACTAAAGTATGAATTTTAGGTGGCAACAGCAGAAGATTGTATGGAAACCGTTAGGAGAAAAATAATGAAAAATCTGCTTCACATTAAGTCACATGATTTTTAAAAGGGATTAAAAATTGCAGTTTTCAAATTCTTTTAAATTTTCTCTCACGAACACAAAAATATAATATACAGCCTGTACCCCACAAGACCAACTTGCATTTCAAATTTCATCAATTATTTTGGTTAATAAACAAAAGTTATTATTGTTTTTTTTTTTTTTTTTTTTTTTTTTTTTCAAATTAAGTTTTATTCTATTTTCGAAAAGATTTATGTGATCATAGATATAATATATAGATAGATCTATCATCCCCATATTATCGTGCAAAGATTTTTGATGCCAAAAAAAAAGCTTTGGAATCAGCCATTAAGTGGTATTGAAGGAAAAAAAAAAAAAAAAAAAAAAAAAAAAGAAGAAGAATGAATTTGAAACTATATCTGGGGCTTTTCATTCACCTTTAGTAAATAAATTATTCATGAATTTTATTTGCTAAAACATTCGTGCATATTCCCGTGTGTATTCACTCGGGGAAAGACTGCCATATTTTGGTAAAATCGCCATCTTTTCCCGAGTGAAAAGGAATCACTTTTTTGTCCCCAATGATCAATCTATATATTATTACTATATCTATGTATGTGATACGATAGATCAATAATTTGGGTTTTAAAAAATCTTTTAAATAGATTATTTAAACTCTATGAACCATATTTTTATTTTATCAGCTTCATTAACAGATCCTGCTGGACGATTTTTTAAATTTTGGTGTTGAAGTACACCGAATGTTTTTCGACAAGAAGTTTAATATAGCAACAGCCATTTTAATCTAAGTAGCGCATCAAATATATAAAAACATAAATGATTTATTTTTACACAAAATTTACAGAACAAATGCAGTTTTAAAGATAGGAAATTTATTTCAACAAGCACTATTTTAAACCTAAAAAACATTAAAAATATAAGCAGAATATAAAGGATTCTTATGTATAAACAAAAAAGAGTCTGATAAAATTATTAGCAAAATAGTCTTCCCCTTTTCATACAACAAAAAAATAAAAAATCCATTGCTAATATGGCGACAAAAATTCAAAAGCCGCCAATGGAGCGACATAATAAAATTGTGTAACACGATAATGTTTACCTATTTATTTATTTTTTTATATAATAATCACTATGCTAATTTATCATACAAACAAATGAACCTCTGTGTGTTACTGCACTCTCACGCTGTCGAACAGAAATATTTGAAAAATTCAAATTAATATTTAAATAAATAAATAAAAATATGTTTAATGGGAAATATATATAACCATAAAAAGATTAGTTGTCTAAAATACGGCAGAAATAGCGCTCATAGCATATTGTTACAAGGTATTAAGTCTTATTGTTACAATGGATTAAGTCTAAAATGGTGACAAAAATTCAAAAGCCGCCAAAGAGCCGCTATATTAAGGCTGTACTATCAGGTTTACAACCCATGAATTATATATAAACACAAAAAAATAATTGTCTCATGCGACAGACGTAGCCGGTCACAGCATATTGTAATATTTGGCGTGAAATTGCTGCCATTTAATGGTTGATTGGATAAACAAAAAAAAAAAAAAAAAAAAAAAAAAACATATGAAATAACGTAAAAGCAAATATTATGTTGTCTAAACCCAGTTACGTTTGAGTCCAGTCCGAGTTACATGTGAACAACACGTATAGTGTTGTTCACATGTAACTGGGGTTCAAATATAAAAGGGAAACTCCAATTTTTTCGATACTATCTATTTCGAAACTGTTATATAATAAGCACCTAAATGGAAGCTAATTTGTAAACTATTGTCGCAGGTAATAGGGACAAGCGCCCGAGTTGCAGTTGATGACCAAATCGCTGCTGAATGCAGCAGGGACCTGGAGCGAGCTTTTGAACAATTTCAGTAATTTATTTTATTTTATTTTTATAAAGCTATATAGAAACGAGTTTCCTTTAAATTTAATGACCAGAGAAGCGGGCAAAGCCTGCTAGTATTTATTAAATGTAAAATTTACTATATGTTTTTTTTTTTATAATTTTATACGTTATATTTAATTAATTAATTAATTATTTATTTATTTTGTTTTATTTTTTATTTTATTATTATTATTGTTATTATTATTATTTATTTATTTTATTTTTTATTTATTTATTTATTTGCGGCGAGTTTTAGAAAAGAAACGTTTATGCATTTATGTATATTTTTAATCGTGTTAAAATTGAATTATTATACATGTTTTGAAAATTTCGGTTATTGTATGCATATAAAGTAAATCATAAAAAAAATACAGGATCTAGTCAACAGATTCATTATTTTTAATGAATAGTTAAAAAAAAAAAAAACCTTGAATATATTTATTAAATGTAAAATTTACTATATGTTTTTTTATAATTTTATACGTTATATTTAATTTTTTTTTTTTTTTTTGCTACTTGTTTTAGGAAAAATCGTTTATGCATTTATGTATTTTTTTAATCACGTTAAAATTGAATTATGATATATGTTTTGAAATTTTCGGTTATTTTATGCGTATAAAGTAAATCAGATATAAAAATACAGGATCTAGTCAACAGATTCATTATTTTTAATGAATAGTAAAAAAAAAAAAAAAAAAAAAAAAAATCTCGCCAGTGGCAACCTTGAATATATTTATTAAATATGAAATTTACTATATATATATATTTTCTTTTTTATAATTTTATACGTTTTATTTATTTATTTATTTATTTTGCAGCGAGTTTTAGAAAATAATCGTTTATGCATTTATGCATCTTTTTAATCGTGTTAAAATTGAATTATTATATGTGTTTTGAAAATGTCGTTTATTTTATGCCTGTAAAGTAAATGATAAATAAAAATACAGGATCTAGTCATGAAATTCATTATTTTTAATAAATAGATTTAAAAAAATAAGTCCAAAAATTCTACGCGCATAACAAATGTTAAGAAAATCACGTTATGTATATGTTTCAGAACAGTTATATTCACTAGGATGTGATATAAGATTTCTTGTAGTGCTTCAATCCGTATAGAAATTCTGTCCTGCACGCAGCATTCGAAAGATTCTGTGGATAGAATGCAAATGTTCAAATCTTAATTATTCTCACTTTCTGCAATTTCTAAAATAGCTGCATCAAATACGTATGTTTATATGAAAAGATCATTAAATATCGTATAAGATGACACCAGTCTGATTAGAATATATATATCAAATGCCGATGCGTACAGGTGCTAAGAGAATTTTTTTAACCCTTTAACCGTGTCGAGTTTTTTAGCATATCTGTTTAATAACTCATAAAATAAATACTAAATGAAGTAGGAATAAAGCATATTATTTTTTGAAATCAATGGATATTCAGTAATCTTATGTCCTAGGAAAAAATATCATATTTTTCCAAAATTTGCCACATTAGCCTCTTATTCCAACTAATAAGTGACGGAAAAAGCCGTTTGCAACGGTTAAAGGGTTTTAATGATTAATTGTAAAGAAAAATTTAAATTTCTTCCGAACGTGATAATCCGCATGGTTTATTTACATGCTACGTTTCGAATAAAGAAGGTTCTACCCATTCTCTGTCCTCTCTTTCCCTTTAATTAACTTATTATCATATTTATACGCAGTAAGATACACCGTTTTCATTACAAAGATAATAATTGTATGTTTACTTGTATCATAAATTGTATTATGCGATTAGATGTTTTCTGTTTACAATCGTCTTTTTCTAATAGATATTTTTTACGCATTTGAGCTATCCTGAATTTTGTTTCCATATTTGGTCACTAAATGCTTCAACTGGCGATAGCGAAGGTCATCCTAAGTCCAGCAATCATATGATTCATTTTACAACTGGCATTTTTAAAATGTTTTACAAAGAGAGGATAATATTTTTAAGTGCAAGTTAAATACCGTTAAATAATGTTAAATGAAGTTAAGTATATGCGTTAAAACGTGATATATAAATTTTAGGATACCTCATATATTCATTAAATATATGTATTATACTTACAGAGCTCGATATCTCAACCCTCTTTTAGGACATATTCAAGTAAATATTATCGTACTTTATTATACACAACACACTGAATGAGAATATAAAATTTTCAAATATCTGATGAAATATATATAAACTTGTTTACTAAATAATTTTAAGCGTGCATGTGCAAGCGATAGAATTTTTTTCTGCATTATTAAAAAGCCAAATGTATAGATCAACTCTAAAAAAATGTCCCAAGCCAATTTCTTTAAAGAGCAGAAAAATATCATCGACAGAATGTTCATTTTCAAATACATCCAACAAAGCGAAATACGCTAAGAATGTTTACCAATATTTTTATGTTGAATCGAAGAACAGTCATGGACATAAGTGAAGACACAAAATGCATTTTCTCAAAAAATAGAAAATATTTGAAAACCATTATTTATACTGAAATATATTGTTTATATAATCTTTAAAATATTTTAATGCTAACTACAAAATATTTATAAATATCCAAATTAATAATCTAACGAAAATAAATAGAAATTTTTAAATTGAACAAGAGTGGAAGCACAGTAATTGCAATGTCACATAGAGTAAAATGTGTAGTCGATATCATTGATTATAGTAACATACTAAAGATTACATGAAAAAATGTTTTACTAAAAGAAATGGTTTTCAAAAATTATTAATAATGTTCATTATTCACACTGTTGTATAAATTCCCCTTACCTGTAAAATAGTGAATCGCGCAAAATGAGGCAGAAAACAGAAAATTCTAAATTTACATTCAAAATTTAATACCTTTTTATTGAATGAGAAAATTCAGCCTGATTATTGCTTTGTTTATTGTTAATATAATCTCTAAATCATTTAAAAGTTTGCTTTATTAGAGGATGCTAAATACACCACATGTTTACAAAATTTTCGTTCATGAAAATAGTTATCTGAAGTTATACTTTAGTACAATTATTCGTATTGCTGTATACATGTTTGGCAATTTTAATTCAATTCTTTAATAATAAACTGTAATTCTAAACGGAATTCCTCAAGTACATGATGTAATTTATTTATTCAAAGTTTTGTGCAATCCACATTTTGAAATGGGATAAATTAATAAATATGTGATAAAAGTGAGGCGTAGTTTAGCTCTAAAATATTACGTTCCTGGTTGCCAGCATGAATCTTGGTAAAAATTTCTATCTCCATTTTTTTTTTTTTTTTTTTTTTTTAATTCAAAATGGGGGCAAAAATGGATATGCATGCAAATAAGAAGTATTAATTTTCTCTTTACTTATTTAATTATTTATTTGTTCGTAAATGTTACCATGAAATTTAAAGGTCATAATTAAAAATATAATAAATACTAATAAAAATTTAATTTACGTTCACGAACTTAATTTATGTCTAAAATAGATCATAGTGGATCTGTAAAGCATAAAATAAAGGTTAAAAAAGCTCGCATACTTCATGTATTCTTATCAGTTTTTATTACTTGTTATTTTTATTTTCTTTTGTAATCTTTTGATTTTTCTAATCTATTCTTGTTTGTTTTAGGAACTTATTAGCTTAAGAGTGGGGGCTTCAAAAATGCAAAAATGAACATGAATAGTTCATTTATATGACGTACAGTCATCATAAAATAAATAATGATAATAATAATAATAATAATAATAATAATAATAATAATAATAATAATAATAATAATAATAATAATATAAAAATAAAATTAATAAATAAAAAATATAATAAATAAATAAATAAACTAAATAAATATATAAGGTCATTCCCTGAATAATTTCGCTGTAAATGACTATGGATATACGACTGGTGCCGGTAGATTCGTTGTAACATCTGGCTATAAATTTTACAGTTGAATTTTGTTAGGGGTACATCTTCACTGTAAAACTTACATGAATTTTATATTTTTGAACAGTAAGAGCCATTTTTGATTGCATATTTAAAGTCCTCACATTAATGCAGTTTGAAAAACGGTATAATTTATGGACATTTTAAAATTTTTTGACAATGTTACAAGCAAAAATGTATGACGGATCCACCTATATGTTCATAAAAAACAAATTACGACCTCGCACAAAAAATAAATTAAACATTCAGATACTAATCGGGAAAAAAGTATGAAAATTTTAAATATAAAATAAAATAAAGTTTTGCTGAAGGTATTGACTTTGTATCTGAACTTATTTAAATAACAATTTCTCAAAATTTTCGAAGTTGAGCTTTTGTTTTATTTAGACGTGTAAGTCCCCTAAATCTTAAAATCATGTTTTTAGCGGTTGGTATGTGTATGCATGTGTCTGTGTGTCTGTTATCACCATATCTCAAGGAAAAATAAGAGCAGAAAGTTTCATTGAGATCAAGCACAGGGCCATCCAAGAGAAATCAAATGCATTACATTTATGGGGAATTTTCAGGTAAGTAGAGTTTAATATCTACAGCATCCCTAAAAAAATTGAAATAGCATATTTTTTTTTACATGCATTAGTGCATATTTTGTGTAAATTGGGATATGGATATTACACATCATTTGTTTACAGGGCTTCCCAAAGTAATTGAATATATTGGTGTTATACTTGGAAATTGCTGGAAGTGTATTTCATTTTGTATTAAAAGTTTTTCATATAATACTAAGTATAATTACACAAAGTAATATGCATATAATCAATAGAGATCATACAGAGCTACCCAAAATTAAGAAAAACGTTCATTTCTGTTTAATCAGCAAGGAAAATCTATTATTTTCTAATCATACTCTGAACATAAATATATATATATATATATATATATATATATAAATATATATATTATTTAATTTTTCACATTGAGTTTTGTATAGTATCACGTTTACAGGTCCCCTGAATACAAAGGTAAACTTTTCAACAGTTGATCTCTATGTACATTTTTTATCAGCTTAACTTATAAAGCAATATCTAAGTGGAATTCAAATTTGGCATTTTGAAGTTCATATCAGTTGTCAGTTAAAAAAAAAATATATAAATATTGGTAATTTTAAAAAGAAAATCACCCTGATAGATTATTATATGTGAACTAAATCTATTTCTAAACCTATTTTAGATTCTTTTAAAGTAGATTAAACTTATACATTACTGATAGCTCGACTTAATTTGCAATCTACCGTTTTAGTATTGTAATTATGGGTAAAAGAATGTCGCGTGAATGACACAACACATTATTTAATGCAGAATTATTTACCATGTCTTTTTAGTAATGTATCGTGATCAAATAGGAGAGATAATTGTAAAAAAATATTTTTTACAAAAAGAAGGCTGAAATTGACCTAAAAAATAGACGATTCGTCGAGCTATGTTTTCATTACTGAAATTTGAAGTGGTAAAGGGTTTGTATTTCTTATATTTAAAAAAAACAAAAAAAAAAAAAAAAAAAAAAACTATTCAACATAAAAACCTTCAAATAAATAAATAAAAAATAATCTGGTGTGTCACTCACACGACTCTCTCTTACCCTGAAATTTAATACTATAAATACAGGTTGGAGATTAAGCGGTAAGATAACGAGTACTTTTATGTAAACCTATGTTAAACAATTTTAATTAGGCTTCGGAAAAGTTTTATATGATAATTCGTTATGTGTGAGGGGGGCTACCGCCCTCCTCAAACACCCGTTTCATTAATGCACCCACATTTATATGTATAATTTAATTCTGTTATTAAAAAATAATTCTGTTTTTAAAAAATAATTTATTAAAATCATTATTTAAACAAATTATCTTTTATGATAATGCAGACGATTTCCATATTAGAGAAGTAGTATAACACCAAATATCCAGATGTTAAACTCTATTTACCTGCAATTTCCCCCATCGATGTTATATATTTGAATACTTTTGAGTGTTTCTGTACACGAGCCATTTGCTTCATCTCAACGAAAAGCTTACTGTAGCATCCCTATATGATACACATTTAGAATACCGAGTTTGGAATTACTGCTACTATTTGTTCTTGAGATATGCTGATAACAGACACTCAGACAAACACACAGACCATTCGCTAAAAACATGATTTTCGTATTCTGGAGACCTCAGAACATATAAATATAACAAAAACTCACGTTCGAAAATTTGACCCTAAAACAATACTTTCCCGACCCTATGGTTAAGAGAATATAATAAATAAATAGTTTACTAGGCAGCTTCATGCGTTGAAATTTAGATAACTCGTGGCTTACAAACCGTACAGTTTGTACCGTACATCACAAGACTATGTACAAGATTAAAACCGCAGTAAAAAACTCATAAAACGTATTTAATATTTAAGAATAAGCTCTAATATTTTATCAGAAATATATGTATTTTGAAGAGAAAGGCCCGCCTTACCACGTCTCAAAGACATTGCATTAAACTCGAGCTATACTTCAACATCCAAATGCAAAAACATTAACATTATGATAAGATAATATTATTAATTGAAAAATGAAAAAAAAAAAAAAATATATATATATATATATACATGTATACATATATATCAACAATAAGTTAAGCTAATATTCTTATGTAAAAATATGACATTTTTAACTAACTAGAATAGGCCGAAGTAAACTGAACCCAAATTAAAAATTAATAGTAATAATAATTAATATAGCAAAAATTATCAGACTAAAAAATTAGCAATCAGGATAGTTTTATTTCATATATAGATATGTTTAATTTCAACGATATGGAATAACATTGTTAAATAAATTACATTGATTTCAATGTAACTTTACATGAAGATAAATCTTCTTTTGTTTATTATCTCTTATTTATTTATTTATTTATTTTCATTTTTAATATTCTAAATAATATTTATCTACAAATACGAGGTGCATTTTTTTTTTTTTTTTTTTTTTTTTTTCATTGAGACGTATATTTGAAAATTGGAGAAAATTTTGTGATAATTAATATATATATATATATATGTATATATTTACAGTTTTATTCATTTATTATTGTTATTATTTTTTAATAATCACTAAAACTTATTTCAGGAACAAAGTACAATGATTAAATTAATGCATAATGATTATCTTTATATAAGGATTTTTAAGAAAAGAAAAAAAAAAAAGCTTTCCTTTTCTGCATGTTCATCATTTAATATATTTCCTTATATATACACACACACACACACACACACACACACACACACACATATATATATATATATATATATGAACGAAGAAGTTTCATCAAATAGCAATCTTCAATTCATTAGTGAACTTTTTCTTGCAGGAAGTGATACGTGTATGTTTCAAGAACCATTAGTAAGGAATCAGTATGAGTTCAATTTCTATTTTTGTTTTAATGATGATTTAACGATTCGTGTTAATGCCAGTGGAAAAGTTTAGAAGTCTCTTTTCTTTTTTTACGTTTTACGTAAGTAACTTTTAAGTGAAACTCACTTGATATTTTTTGTTTATCCTTTTCATAAAATATATACATTTGTATATCTTTTGATTTCTTTAAAAAAAAAAAAAAAAAAAAAAAACGAATAATAATAATCAAGTTTCACAGTGAAATATTTGATTATTGAAATGCAATTTATAATATTATATATAAATTTATTTACACTTTTAAGCTATTTATAGTTAATTAAAATCTTCATACATATATATCTTTATTTATCTATATCTATATATCTATATCTATCTATCTATCTATCTATCTATCTATATACATATATACATATACACTGAAGGGCCAAAAGCATTGGTATAGGCCTGCATATGCATTCAACTGAGGTATAGAATCAATCAGAGAAATGTGATGCAGTCGGCAGTGCTTAAATAAGATAGCACGTATGTTTTGAAGCTGTTTGGTAGGTTACTAATGCTACAGAGGCAGATTATCAAGACTTAAGCGATATTGAACATGGTGTTATAATTGGTACACGAAAGAGAAGTTATCAAATCCCCCAGGTAGCGATGAAATTTGGATATTTCGTGTACGACCATTTTACAAGCATACTGTGGATTGAAGGAATCCGGTAAAACCTTAAATCTCACAGAAAAATGTCATGGAAGAACGGACCAGCGATGACTAATAAGAATCCTTAAACATGATAAACGTGCAACTCTTCTTATAGTTGCTGCTGATTTGAATGCTAGGGCATCAACAAGTGTCTTTGTGCGAGCCATTAACGAACAGTTATTTATATAGGCTTTTTTATCCAAAAAACATTTTCCATACACAATTATTAAGGAAAATAACATGAATATGATGCAAATGAATAATAGACGTATCAGGCAATTATTAGTTCCCCACCATACTATAGGTATGGGGAACTTAGGTAATCGGGAAAATTTCTGACCCCCGTTTTTTTACTTTTTTACTCATTTTCAGGCGTGAGGAATCCGAAAAACGAAATTTGTATGTTGTTCGTCTGTAGGGTGTCCGTTAGTTTGCCAGTGTGTTAGTTCGTTATTATGTTAGTCCTTTAGCTTGTATGTTAGTCTGTGTACACGATATCTCAAGAACAAATTGTCGCAGACAAGTTAGATCAGTTTTAAAATAATTACTCTCGACACTGGCATGAACCTTTTCATTTTCGACATTCGAATTAAAAAACTTTGTAATTTATTAGAAATTTACGATTTTCTTAACATCGGAGAATAGCTCAAAACTTCACTTAAAGATGCATTAAATGGAAATATTTTACTGTAAAACTGTCAAACCAGTTTAAAAATATCAGTTTTAATGCTTGAATGAACGTCATTAACTATAAACCAGCTACTGTGCAAACTCCGCAAGTTATTCGATATTTACGAATTCCTTAACATTGCAGAATAGGGCAAAATTCCACATAAACTTCAATTTTGAGGGATATTTTAATCGTAAAGATGTCAGACCACTTTCGAAATGTTATTTGGCATACTAGTATATATACCATTGACTATGAATATTCCAATATAAAAAATTCGTAAGTTATTGCAAATTTACGAATTTCTTAATATGACAGAATACCGCAAAATTTCATATAAACTTCGATCTTGAAGGATATTTTCATCGTAAAGATGTCAGACTACATCAGAAATATATTTAGGATACTGGCATGAATATAATAGACTATGAATTTTCTAATTAAAATTTTCGTAAGTTATTCGGAATTTACGAGTAACTTAACATGACAGAATAGGACAAAATTGAATATAAACGTCTATTTTGATGATTATAAATATATCAGACAACTTCAAAATAATACTTATGATACATGTTTGAACATGGTTGACTACAAATAATCTAATAGGAAAATTTCGTAAGTTATTCGTAATTTAAGATATTATGAACATAGCAAAACTGAAAATTTTTCATATAAATATGTATTTTGAGGATTGTTGCATTGGATATAATGCATGATGACTAAACTACGAAATTCATCCTAATAAAACAAATTAATAGATTAGAATAAGATAAATATAACAAAGTCAACAGTGGATAGCCTATTAGACGGGGATTTCATTCTGTCACTGTGCCTAGCGTTTAGTCAAATTCGTTTCTTTTAACATGGTTATAATATGCCCTGCACTAGAAATTTATGAGAACATATATATATGATGGGGAACTGAGCAGAGTCCAGCTAGTTTTTTATGAGCACGTGTATATATTCGAACCAAGTATTTAATCGAAAATGATTCATGATTTGTTTTTATTGTAGAAAGAATAATTTACAATAATTGTTGAAGCCCAGTGTTATATTCTGTGTTTACAACATTTATAGTAGTTTGATATCAGGAAAAGGAACTTTATGAATTTGTTCTAATGGTTCGTATTATTTATTTATTTATTTATTAATTAATTTATTTTATGTAATAATAAAATTAATTGTATTTGAAAAATAAAATATGCATATTTTATTGCAACATAAAATATGCATATATTATCCATTTTGCTTCGTATTTTTTACATGCGATTAAATTTCACATTAATTAATTATCTTCCTATAAGTGTTTTACTTAATGAAGAAATCTTATAGCTAGCCTATGAAAGAAATGCAGATAATTTTTATTCCCAATCCAATATGAAACACACAAACATGTATAATTTATTACTATTATTATTATTATTATTATTATTATTATTATTATTTTATCATTTATTTATTATTTTACAGTATTTCATCAATGAAATAATCTAATCTTATTATGTACAAACAAATGGTGAAAAAGTCACTTAAAACATTCATGGATAAATATTTTAAATAAAAACTAGTGTATTTTCCGGTGTATAATGTGCATGTTCGTTAAATCACACCAGAAATTTAAATTTACAGTAGAAGATATCATTTAACAAGCATTTGTTTCTTACAAATAAAAATTTATTCGAAAATTAAATTTTCAGATGTGTAAGTCATTTATTTGATCGCACATTGTACGCCGGAAAATACGGTAGTTCTGAAAAATTATGTTTTAATTATTTACTTTCAGAAAAACTTTAAGAACTATTAAATGATAAATTAAAAATGATCAAAATGAAATACTAATACGCATATTTGAGATTAATATACAGTCATAGCCTCCTAAACTAGATGCCTTCCGCGTGGCTCGGAAACTTGACAACAGTTCAAGCGGTAGACAGCGCCACCTGTTGAAGATTGCGCACTCGTTTATTCAATGTGTCACCAATAATTATAAGGAGTGATATATGATATATATAATCGATGTTTCTTCGATTCTATTCGACTTTATGCATATCAAATCCCACTTTTAAAAATTTTGGTGGCTGTTGAAAAAAAAATAAAAATAAATAAATAAATAAATAAATAATAATCGAGCAATCTGTACTAGGTAGCGCTGTCTACCTCCAAGTTTCCGAGCCACACGGAAGGCAACTAGTTTAGGAGACTATGGTACAGCATTCTTATATAACGAAATTAGTAACTGACATATCTGAGAAGTTAAGTAAAGCTACTGAAAGAGCAGCAGTCTATAATTTGTAATTAAAAAAAAAAGTTTATTGTAAACAACTTTTAAGATAAGGTAAACATAAGGCAATATATATATATATATATATATATATATATATATATATATATATATATATATATATATATATATATATATATACATATGAATTTTTCTTTAATATTTTTATACAATTTCAGCATTGTTAAGAATTAATATTGTATTTCATAGATACTACCAATATTGATATATATTTGCCTTATACTTTTATTATTATTATTAATTTAATAATGTATAATTATATTTTATCCAATTAAACTACGAATAAATTATGTTACATAAATTTATTATATTATAAGTAGTTTTTTTTTTTTTTTAATAGTATTTTCTTTTTAATTTATAAAAATATCTTTAAAACAATTGGATCATTAAAAATAACTTTAGTAAATGTTTCTTAAAACAGCACTAATAATACATTACCATATAACAATATATTTTGTTTGTAAACTGAATAAATAAAAAGAAAAATCAGAAATTGCTATATCAGACTGACATACGTTAAAGCATGATACATTAATCTGCCACACATTAATTAAACTTTCGTTTTTCTGCTGACATTCTGAGTATTATGAATGCATCAAAAACTATTTGTATCTCTTTTGGTAGTTCTGCGAAGTAAGCGAGTGCATTTATGCTTTAACACATTTCGCTTTTTTTTTTTTTTTCCATTACGTAAGATAAATTAAGAAACCACTTACGTCTAAATAAATCTTCCTAGACAAACATTCTCTTTAAGAGAAAAACCTTCTTTTCTCTTTTTATTATAAGAAATAAATTAAAATGTTAACATTTGTAAAGTGTAAAAGTAAAAATAAAATAAAATAAAATTGAAATCTAAAAATATATTAGAAAGAAATTATATATATATATATTATTTTAAGATATTTTATTATTTATAAGTCTTCATATAACTGTAAAAATAAATAAATAATACAATTTCTTTTAATAATTTGTATGAAAATAAAAATAAAATTTTAAAGCTATAAATAATGAAGCATATATTTACGATTAACTGCAGCTTTTTAAAAATATTGAAAATTTGATAAATAAACCGAGTTTAAAATACTATTAAGTTTAAGTTTGAATGCTGGTTTATCTTTGTCACGATGAAACGACTTTCTGCGTTTACTGTATGATTCGTAGTAAGCTAGATGACTCTGTACTCCGTAACAGTTGGGATCGAGGCTTTGTCATATAAACCGATAATTTTCTTTGCTACTGTTGAGGCTACTCTTGAAAAAGATACACTCTTGTTGTTTATTGTCACAGCTAGGTTGAATCTCTGTTGAAAGCAGCAGCGAAGGACATCTTCATGAGTAGGAAGCTTGTTGTGCAACAAGTCTCGTGGGTGACCAAAAATAGAGCACTCAAAATCTTTTCTAGTTATTGTACCTATACCAACTTTCCTTGGTACATCCATTGTATCAATAACTATCGTATTCAAGTACAAACACTGAATGCAAAAGTAGAATACGGAATTAAGCTCAATACAATCTAGTACTCACTAGAGATAGCGGCATGAGCAGACTGAAGAAAATAGCAGGAAACGATAATGGTTGTGACTGGCTCCGCTGCGCGCGCGTCTCGTACGCCACGCCTATCTTACAGCCACGTTTGCATTATATGCTTGGATTTTAAATATATTATTGTAATAGAATTAAACTACAGCATCTCTAAAAGTCGTATGATTAAAATGTACTAAACAGTCAAACTTTAAGATTTTGCAAAAACTACTAATTTTACTCATTTTGTACTATGTTGCGCGACCGGAAGATATGAAACAAATGTATAAAAAGTGCATATATATTGATTTTACATACTTTTAGTAGTTAATTCATGGTATAGGAAAGCAATTAAAACCATCTGGAGTGCTTAAAAATTATGAAAAATTAAGGTTTTTCACATTTTTTTGCTAACTTCGAGGGCATTGCGCGACCGGAAGACAAATTTATTAAAAAAATATTAATTAGTGCTTTTTTCATGTCTATACCAATGGCAACTTTTGTACACTATAGCGATCTGAAATTTTAAAAAAATGTTTTTTTCGAACCACCCTATTGTGTATAGGATGTTTTTAGTTCAACTTTCGTAGAAAAGTTAAATAGTTTTGAAGTTTTTAAATAAGGTGATGATTTTGCAAGAAATTAAGTTATATATATATATATATATATATATATTGTTAATTTATTAGCAAAAATTGTTATTGTTTATACATGAACAAAACATTTTATGTGAAAATATCATTAGAAAATATTCTGTTTATTCAATTCATGTGCATATTGGTCACAGGTAGTACTGCTATGCAGCAATTTACTAGTGTCTGGGAATACTTCCTCTCAACTCCCATAGCATGTAAATGCATGAAAACCAGCACGTGAATAAACACGTAAGAAAAAAAAAAAAAAACCTGGCTAAATATAAATCTTTATCAGGGTCCTGTATCCCGCCTGCTAACCCGATTTTAACTAAATTGAAATTAATTTTAGTAAATACAAATTGTCTAATTTTATTAACAGCTCTCTTTAACAAATTTTTAGTTATATGGGTAAACCATAGGAAAAATGTATTTGAATCAGTTACACTAAAATCATAATTTATAAATTCTTCCAAATAAAGGTAATTATGTTAAGTAAAAGGTTATATATATATATATATATATATATATATATATATATATATATATATATATATATATATATATATATATATATACTATATTGTTTATAGCAGAAGCTTAGTTACAATCGCCTTACAGGAGAATAAATAGTTATACATTCTATTTTTATTGATTAAAGCACCCTTTATAATAGAAAAACGAAAGACTGAACTTTATTGTCCTTTATTTGTTCTTCATTTTTCAGTTACCCTAGGTATATATAGGTCATGTTTTCCTAGTTACAAAAAAAGAAAAAAAAATCAAAATATGATCAATTTTAGAAGAAGCATTAATAGATATAGTTTGAAATATGTTATATCTGAGATATCTATACTGTAAAAATATCCTCTTATATTACAGAAAATGCTTGAAATGCAAATTTTCTAGAAAATATCCGTATGCTATAGAAAAAGTACATTGGTAAAAATTTTCTGTGACAGAAGAGCAGAGAAAACATTCGTTCGAAAGAGAATTTTCCCGTAAGGCACACTGTAAAAAACATTACATTAAAAAACAAATTCTCCAGTTCTACGTTCTAGGACTGATCCAAAGTCTTCTACGTGGTAGACTACGACCAAAAGACACAGTAGAAAGGATAAATTAAGTAATATATATTGAATTGCATCATATGGAGATATTTACACTGTAAAAATAGCTGTCATATTACAGAAAATCCAGCAACTTTGCTAGAAAGTATCCTCATGTTATACAAAAAGTACATTGACAAAACACGTTTGCGACAGAATAATTCAGAAAATATTCTTACGCTTCTTAGGGACGATATTACATCGCATCCACAGAATCACAACCTGTGCTGCTACACAGCATATCTCAATCCTGTTTTGATATGAAGTTGCCCGGTTACAAAGAAGAATATGTAACCACGAGATAAAATCTAAATCAATAGTTAGATAATTCATCAGTTTAAAGGAATTAATGTTTCTTTTGACAGATTGAGATACAATTTTACACAACATTTCTGTAATTTCAGAAAACAGAAAACGTATGTAGGATTAAAAAAAGGAATATATATTAACAATTTCATAGCTTTTTTAAACTCTTATGCTAGTTACCTCACTTTTTTTTTTTTTTTAACTGTAATGTAAAAATAATTTTTCTCCATTATCGCAACGTAACTGGCCTTTTTTTTCTGTTTTTTTTTTTTTTTTTTTTTTTTTTGTATAGTAATGTTATTAAAAGAAAAGTTTTACATTATTTAAAACCTCCTTGAAATAAATAAAAGAAAACCTTTGTCAATATTTGTATTTTAAAGACTGAAAATGCAAAAGAAAAAAAATCCTTCCATTAATTTTAAGGAGATTTTTTTTTTCTTTCTGAACTTACATAGAAAAATACCTATCTAAAAGAACCATAAAACTGACAGGTTTCATCTAGACTGGATCGTATCTTAAATAATTTACTATATGATTAGGTTATAAAAAATAATAGGAAATAAACAAATATAGAAAAATGTGTATATTTTTCAAATTACTTTTTTTTTATTTTTTAACAAGTATTACAGAGTTTTTAATTACGCTTATATTTTTAAAGTACATTACATAATACTTCTATTTCATTAAATATAGCAATATGTTTCAGGAACATATTCATATATACATCGATTGAATTAATCATACAACAGAGGCAGGTAAATATCTTTACTTGGAAAATATTTTGATAATAGTTTTGAGTAAATTTTTCAAGAAATTATAATCTGTAGTAAAACTACTAATACACTTATAGATTTTATACCTTTTATCATCTTTTTTCTTTTTTTTTCTTCTTTTCTTTCTTTTTTTTCCGTAATCACAAAGCAAAAGAGACAAAATTTAAACATTAAAAAAATAAGATAAAATAAAATAAAATAAAATCTTAGCAACACCTTTTTAAAATCTTTCTATCGTTTTAAACATTTTTAAAATCTTATTATTTTTAAATTCCTATTGCAAAAAAAATATAATTTATCGTTAATTTTTCTACAATTTCCTTCTTTTTAATATTTTTAAACCGAAATTCTAAGTGACCAAATAAAATTTTGATAAAATCTACCAAATGTAGAATATTCCCTATTTATTTTCGTTAAGAAAATTACTATTATTCTTTAGAAATACCACTATATTTTGTTCCTACCAAATACATGTTTTAATTTTCCCCAAAGGAATGTATAAATATGTAATTTTGTGGAAAAATTAAACTGGTCATTAATGTCAAAAAACAAACCAAGAACGCCCTATGACTATACTTTCGTCCCTAGAGTCTTGAAAAAGAATCTTACGAAATTCACTATTGGTTTTTAAAACGCTTCAAATGCCCCTAACATTTTTATTAAAATCACACAATTAACTGTCGAAGAAAATCATATTTATTGAAATTTTATTTTTCCGACTGAGTGAAAATAATGCCTAGACCTGGAGTCGAACCCCGGATCTTTGATTACAAGGTCAAGGCTCTACCAATTGAGCTATCCAGGCCGACAACCGGTCAGCATTTCTCACTCAGACAACCTTTAGGAAGAAACATATCTGGTCTATCATGTAGATAGCTCAACAGAAATAAGCCGCAGGAAATGGAAAACACCATTAAACAATGGAACTTTTTTTTTATTGCCTGAAAAACGCCACCTATAGGTCGAAACTTGAACTATTAATCTTTATTCCAGAATTCTTTTCCCCGTGCTCCGTATGTATGACCAAATTTCGAAGAAATACGCCAACAGGGACGAAGGTTTAAACATAATAATTTTAATTATATATATATATATATATATATATATATAGGAATTTTTGAATGAGTTATTACAGTAATTTAGTTATAAAAGAAAAAAAAAATAGTTAAAAGATTTGAACTCAGTGATGGTTATTCAATTTTTAACTTACGGCTAAACATGACAGATATGTAATTACAATGCTGTTGACATGTTGAAGACAACTGGGTGTTTTATTAGTGTTTAAAATAAACAAAATTAATGCTGGTTGTCATAGTTAACTAGAAATAAATAAATTTGGATTTTTTTTATTATGGTGAACACAGTATTATCTGTCCTTTACATTGTAGCCGAATAATTGCTCCTTCCAGGCTTTTTGATCTGTATCGGACAGAGGTGTGGCAGGCTGCATCGAACATAGATTAAAATTAATAGACAAAATAACCTTTTTTAAATTTTGTTTAATATGAGATTGTATGTAAATCATCCAAAATTGTAAGCAAGTTTTATGTTTTGTGTGTGTGTGTGTGTGTATCTGTGTAATAGTATCAAAAGAAAGTTAAACCATCTGCAAAGAGACAGCGTTACACAAAGAAATCATTTGCGCAAAATTCGTTTGATATTTTAGAAAAAAAATTACTGAAATAAAAGAGATTCGATTTACAAGGTAAATTCAGTGAAGGTCTGATTATTTGACAGTATGTTTGAAAATTAATTGCATTGTTTCAATGTGTAAACGTACTTTATGCGACGATACTTCAGTAATTTTAATGGAATTCAAAAATAAACCAATTAAAGTAACACCTAGGCGTTTTGATATAATTTATTTTAAAATCCATATTTTGAATTTATGACAGAGATGAAAAACGAAGCATTGGTAAATAGATTTTACATATCTCTCCATGTATCAAATATAATTTTTACACTGTGGATAGAAATAGAACATGAAAGAAGACATGAAAAAAAAAAAAATCACTGTACATTTTCATTAACAGAATAATGTCACTCATTAACATTTAACAACTTGATTTTTTTTTTATGTAAATTGCAGATATGCAATTGTGAGGGAATGACGAAGTTTCAAGAAAAAGCTCAGTATATATTAGTTTTTAAGAAGGTTGAGAGTGTTTCTGTTCTTTAAATGATGCTGTGAATATAAGTTACTATGATATCTCAATCACATTAATTTTTTTTTCTAAATAAAAAATTGTAAATTAAAGTTTATTATTACAAATTGTACAAAATAGTAAAATAGTGGGAAAATGTTTAATACAAAATACTAATCGTAAATAGTTATAAGTGACTGATTTAATAAAGAAAAATGCTCAATACAAATTATCAATATTTTATGCGCCGTAGATGCAAAGGTATTGAATTAGGTATTACACTTGGCAACTCGGTAAGTTTTTTTTTTTTTTTTTTTTTTTTTTTTTTTTTTGTCTACTACTTTATTTACCTATTTCATTATTTTTTTCCTTCTATTCTTAAAATAAAAATAAATAAATAAATAAATAAAATGTAGTAAGCTTTACATACCTTGAGTAAATTTGTCCGTAGAAAACCTGAAACTGCTACAGATTTATCTTTTTGTTAAAATTATTTTCAGCCAAAACAAAAAAAATAGTAGTTTATTTTTCAACGAACATTTTCTCAAAATATCCTTTCTCAAGTTGTCATTACACATTAATTTTTCAAATTATTTCTTTTTTTCGTCGTTAATCAACAAAATTCCTTTTTTTTTAAACAGTAGTTATTTGTTTTTTCCACATGTCTACACCATAGCCATTATTTTTACTGTATTCCAGAAACGTTAATTCTGCTTCTTTGACTGTTATTATATTTTTACAAAAACTTATATCCTTGTGTCCAGAAATACTTTTTTTTTTTTTTTTTTTTTTTTTTTGCTTTTATTTGATTACTGTTGCATGATTTTTAACGTGAGTCCCTTAAAATTATTTCTTTTAGTCGTCTATTTATTATTCCTATTTTATAGAACGAAATGTAAAAACTCTCTTATCGATACAGTCTCAAATATTTTGATTACTAATTTCATGTCAGAAGTAACAATTTTCATTCTTTTATTTTGAGTTGTTCAGTTTCTTAAGTAATTGCTGAAAAATATTCCATACATTAAAAAAGGAATTAGTTGGCATTATCTAGACATGTTTGTATGTTTTTTACCTTGTTGTAAATTTTTTTCCTTAATGCCATCGATAGCCAATAGCTTCTGTTTGTATGTCTGGTAGTGAACAAGTACAGTGGTCGTTCACAGTTACCGTCTCTACCTAGTTATTGTGAGTTTTTCGGGGTTTTCTATGAAACTTAGGTCAATAAGTACGAGGACCTCTTAGAAATATCAACAGAAAGTGCGTTTCTCTCCCAGTCTTTGAGTGTTCATTATGTTTTAATTTGTTTTAATCCAAAACTCCAACATTAAACATAACTTATGGTATTTAAGATTTATTATATATTTTTGAAACATAAAATTTAATGTTGATTTATGTTTAAAACAAAAGTAATTTCAAAAATAACTTTTTTTTTTTTTTTTTTTTTACGAATAAAAATAATCTATAAAGTATATATTTATATATATATTTATATCTTTTTCCCCTCAATTGTTCAGAACATTAAAAAAAAAAAAAAAAAGAACAAATAATTTTATGTTTACAAATAAATATAATTAAACAAAATTATTTATTTACTTTGCTTTTCAATTTATTAATATATATTTATTTCATCGAAAGAAATTTAGTACTTATTATTATTATTATTATTTTTATCTTGATTAATGTTTGAATAATTTTACATAAGATAAATGAGCTTTGAATATCACTATTTGATGTTCGTGAATGTATATTTCTTTTAGAATGAAGTAATATATATATATATATATATATATATATATATATATATATATATATATATATATATATATATTTATTTGTTATTATTATTATTATTATTATTATTATTATTGTATTGTCGTGATTTTAGCGGGAAAATGTATTAATCATATATTTTTTTTTCTAAAAACATGTGCGAAGCTAAGGATAAAAATAAACAAACTTTTAAAGAGTTATGCTATAACCATTAATTAAAAATTTCTCGTATATATGTCATATAATGTCATTTTTAGATAAGCCATAAAAAATGAATTTTTTGTCCAACATTAGTTGAATATAATGAGCTTGTCATTTTTACGCCTTTTATACTGTAAGTTTTTAATGAAAGGCAAAACAAAAAAGAAATACCTCACGCTTAATGGGATGAAAAATCAACATCATTTTCTCTTGCGTCAGTTTTAATTTTTCATGTCTTTAATTTTTTTTTCTTTCTCTTGATGTTATTTCCACGTAAGATTCTGAAATATATTAAAAATCAATAAATCTATGTATGTGTAACTTGTAGATTCTTTGTTATTTTTCCTATGTGTATAAAGATTTTAACAGAATAGGAAGGTATTTAAAATACATGAAAAAATTGTGGTTATTATAAAAAAGTTTGGCTTTTATAAAATTTCTTAATAACTTATGAATATCATTTAAAAGTTTGTCTTTAATTTTTTTGTGATCATGTAAAATAATGTGTTCATGGAATAATATAAGAAAACATCATTCAAATGAAATAAATTTAATAATTTAGAAATGTACAAAATGTAAATGTAAAAAAGCACAAGCCGATAAATATCATTTTGGGAAAGATTTGTTTAATAGTTTTATACAAATATGTATAAATTACTATTGTTATTTTTAATATTTTTATTATTAATCGATATGCCATTTATGATAATTTTGATTGATCATTTTTTTAGACAAAAAGGTGCGGGGCAGGTTTCTGCATTAAATCAATTTACGACTTGCGCAATGGAATTCCAGCATTAAATGAAACAATATTTTTTGTCTCTTTATTTAAAATCTTTAGATAAAAAAGCATATCACTTTATGCTGTCAATGCGTATAAAACTTAAACTTAAAATGCATATTTTCAATAATAAAAAAAAAAAAAAAAAAAAAAAAAAAAAGTGACAATTTGCGTCTTAATATGTTATGAAATGTCCTGAACACAAATAAATTATTTTTAGAAAATGTCTGTCTACTTGTGTGTAGGTTAAAAATGTTTGGAGCTATGTTTCAAAAAACACTAAACAAGTTCCTGGAAAAACTTTTTTTTTTTTTTTTTTTTTTTTTTTTTTTTTTTTTTAACAAAATATTTAGATTAGACTTAGGCAAATATAAAGTAACTATTTGTAGTTATATGCATAAATTACTCCCCTATATGGTCAGTTGTATAGTATGGTCATATTGTATAGTATATTACTGAATTAATCATGATTTATAAAGCTCTATTAGGAAAAACTACGCTGGCTTGATTTGAGTGCGTACTGGATGAAATGCGTTTTTTTTTTGTTCTTTTTTATTATTATTCGCAAATAAAAATTAAAGTAAAAAAACATTTTTTAACTGTAAAAACTTTTTATTATATAGTCCTGAAAAGCATAAAATAGAAATTTCATCTTGCAAACACATGCTATAAATAAATGAATGATTCAACTCTAAGAAAATTTTAGAGAAAAATATAGATATTTCACTTGTGCAAGAGATGAACGTTTTTAAATATTCAAAATATTTTAAAAAGCTGTCGTGACCAATATTCTTAGTCATTAATTTCTACATAAGTATTTGTTAAACAATAAATTTCAAAGGTATCGAAAGCTTTTTGACTTTTTTGAATATTTAAAAATGTCTCTCTTGCAAATGTGAAATATCTATATTTTTTTTGCAAAATTTCCTTAGCGTGGAAACTTTCATTTATTTGTAGCACGTCTTTGCAAAAATAAATTTTTATTTTATCAAGAATAAATCAAGAATCGCAAGAATACATATATATATATACATATATATATATATATATAATTTTTATTTTATATATAGAAAAAAAAAAACTTTCACTGTTAAAAAATATATATTTTGTTTTTACTTAAATTTTTATTTTCTGCTTTTTAGATATAAAAAATCATCTAAAAACAAAGAAAAAATTGTTAGGATACTGTGTCGATTTTGAAAGATTTTCTTAAAATGTTTAGAGTCATTTCCCAAACAACAAAGTTTTAGTCATATTTTTTAATGGTAGAAAAAAGGGTTAAAAGCAAAAGCTAATTTTCCAGAAGATGAAAATAAATGAAAATCACTTGAAAGATTTTCGAGAAAACCAGGAAAACACCCGATTGCTGCCACTGTTTTCAACAGTTGGAGTTAGGGTTAACAAAAAACGCTGATTTTTCAAAAGATGAGGATAGGTCAAGTGGGTTTGTCTTCTTAAAAAATCTTAATTTAAGTTTTATTAAAACCATCCTATCCTTTTCTAAGTTAACCAAATTCTGTTGTATGTTTCAACAGGAAGGTGATGTATTAGTAGCAAATGCGACTTTGAGTTTGACTGAAAATAAATCTGCGTAACTGAAAAATTAAATTGAAATCTATATATCTGTGTATATATGCATAATTTTGTATAATTTTTAGTGCTGCCTTTGGGGCCTAATTTATATTATAAAAATATTTATTATTTATTATTATAAAAAATATATATATAAATATATATACAAAATGCTTCAGAACGCATCGTAAAAAAAAATGAGGAATTTTTTAATACCTAAATGAACAAAATTTTAATGGAAAGCATTGTCGTAATGCAAGTAGTGTACTGCTAGATTACGCTTCAGCTTGAATGGTACGGTGACTTTATCAATAACAGCGATTAAACCTCAGTTCCCACTATTATTCTGTTGTAAAATAGTCGAAACATTGCTTTTTTTATACGATTAAATTGTTTACAATCATCTATAAAATAGTTGACGAGAAATCGTTTATTTTACTTCATCAATTACCGGTAGAAACGACAAAAACTGAATAGAGGATCAAACTATTCTACCTTCTACCACATTTTGGTCAAAATTCTATGAACTACAATAAAAATTTAAAAGTTTTTGACAGAAGTACATAAAAGTCGATAGTAGAAAATTTTTTTAGTTAATGCTCTATCATTTAGATTAAACAGTTAAAAGCTGTTGCCACATGTGCCTAAAAATCGTTTGCAATAAAATCAGTTGTAAGCAAAACAATTATTTGGAAATATATTATTTTTCTTTTTGATTAATTTACAGTAGACAAATAGTGCAAAATGAGGTCCATTCGCAAGTTTTGACGCAATTATACTTGCAATGAATCTAAAACGCCATCTTGAGAATCACTACTTGTGTTGCGACCATGCTTTGTGTATGCTATAACAATACTTTTTTTTTTTTTTTTTTTTTTTTACAAGAGTTCTGAAATACCATATTAGATCGGATTATATAAATCGATAAATATATAGTTAGTTTTGATTCAATTATGTCTTTTCCGGTAAGCTTGACCACCCTGATTACACTTACCAGCACAGTTTTTCCGGGATTTTCTGTTCGTGGGTAAACAAGGTGACAAACTAATAAGCTTATAAAATAGAACCCATTTGAAGTTATTTTCAAAACCGACAAGACACAAAATTTTGTTATGTGATCAAATACTGTCCATACAACTTCTCAACTTCAGCAACAGCAAAATTTTGAATTTCGAGAGGGATGTTTTATGTTAACGTCTATATATAATAAGTTGAAATAAATTCCACTTATAATGATAAAAGATATTTTTTTTTTCAAGTATTATATTTTTATTATTATTTTTCTAATATTTGGAATTGATTTTTATTATGATTTAAATATATTTTATCTTAGTTAATATCCGTTGATCTAAACATTAAATTTTGAGAAAAAAAAAATTAAAAAAAAACGTATATATATATATATATATATATATATATATATAAAGCATTTTAAAACACTTTGAAAACCAGATGTGCATCATTGTCAAAAATATGCCAAAACTATGAAACAGAGTTTCAGTTACTCTTAAACAATAAGCTACATTATAAGAGATTTTACTCACATTTTAATTTTGATTCAGTGAAGACCAATGATAATAGTGTGATAGTTGACTGTAAATCAATTGATAATACACAATATCATCTTGTTGTGTTAAAGATATTATTTACTAAAAATGTTATATGTTGTAAGATATTTAAAATTTTGTGTCTAATGTAGTTCGATAAGTTTCCTAAAAATAGTTTTGGTCTACCCTACCCTCTCTATATGTTTTTTTTTTCTTTTTTTTTTTCTTTTTTCTTTCTTTCTTTCATTCTTTCATTCTTTCTTTTTCTTTTTTTTTTTTTTTTTTTCAATATTTTAAAGAAACCGTTCTATCTCTAAAATTATATGTGGCACTCTCATATACATATTTACAGAGTTAATTATAATAGTTCTCATAATTACATGCTACAGTCAAAATGCATTTCTAACTTTATTTTTTACGGGTGATCTTAAAAATTATTATTATTATTATTATTATTATTATTATTATTATTATTATTATTATTATTATTATATTTTGCTGGTCGCATTTTCCTCTTCGAGACTTGCTGAAAGTCTTGACTTCAAGTTTTGCTGAAATATATGAGATATGACATGTTCTTTATACTACCATATTTTTATGGTAATTCCTAAAGAATTTTTCTAGTATCTGAAAAAGCGTCTATATTCGAAAATGACCAAATACGTACTAGTAGATACTGTAAATGAAGTCTGTTAGTTGAAAAATTATGCTTATTTTATAATATTCAATAAAATTCTTAAATAAGGAAAACCTGAAAACATAAATTTTCTAAGAAACTTAAATGAGAAGTAATTTATTTTAATATAGCATGACGAAGAATATAAACACTTAGTAGAAAACAAATATTTTCTTAGTAAAAATTAAATTAAAAACAAATATTCACTTTACGTAATTAAGTATTGTTTTGACTTCTTAACAGATTCAAGCATTTAAATACATATTAATTCGGATTTTACTTGTTTTTCAACTGTATACAGTACATTTATATATATATGTAAAAAAAAGTGTAAACATCCTCTCGCTTGAGGATCAAAATTGGGGTGGCATGTCTCCGGATCATCTTTACGGCTGCGTCCTAGACCGTCGCCAATTATCCATAATGCCATACTAGTGCCATGTTAAAACCCAACCAACCAAACACAAAATGGTAAAATAACCTGATAATTTTACTTCATTTAATTATTTTCTCATTATCAGCCAACCAGTCTTTCTACATCACAAAATTTTTATTGTATAAATAAACATCAGTTTTGTGAACATATTTTAAATTCATTGACATAGGATTCGTCTAATGAGAAAATTAATGACATTAGTTATAACAGTTTCTTACATTATAATCTAAGATGTAATTTGCATACTGAATAGATTTATTAATTATTTCATTTGTTACCTTCAAGTATTTCCAATGTAAACTAAACGCATTTTCTCAAGTTCTTCTCATAAATACAAAATGAATTGCATTATATTAATTTTGATTTTCCAAAGAATATTTAAGATTAAATATTTTCCTATAAATAATACCACTTTCTATATAATTATACTTATATATATATATATATATATATTTAAAAAATAATAATAAAATAAAAAAGGATTTATCTTCTCTTATATCATAAAGTTCTACGTGAAATATATAAATAATACATAATTAATAATATATGAGTGATATTGTGAAAATTGTTTTATTTTATTTTATTATTCATACTATTTTTAAAAAATAGATAAAGCAAGACAAAGGGCCTCAATCAGAAATTTCAAGCCGCACATGTTACGTAAAATATAAATGTCTATACTTTTTTTTTTTTTTTTTTTTTTTTTTTTTATGTGAGTTAACAAAGTTAATTACCAACACGCTATGTAATCTATGATTGTCATAATATATAAGAATAATTAATTTAAAAAACAAGTCATTTGTTTATACTCATAATGAATTGACATGTACATCAGTGCTATATGCTTAAATACACACACACATATAAATATACATATATATCTTTTTAAATAAGTTTTTTTTTTTTTTTTTTTTTTTTAATATAGGTGTAATTGTATCGTTATGAATTTCCCAAATTACAGTTGATTTATTTATTTATTTATTTTTTTTATAAGTAAATAAAATGAAATTTTTTATTGACAGAATGTTTCAGGCCGATACCACCATAATAATGCGCTTCTTGAAACTTGAGTAATTGGCACAATACTACAATCTTTAGTAAATTGGAGAAAAAAAATGCTCATATGTAAGCTTATTATTGGGGAGAAAATAGTTCTGTATTCCCTAATACATTGAAAACACATTCTGATGACTGTGTTGCAGCCTCGACTAAATTATTATTTCCAATCATATTTCCAGGTGTGTGGAAATTAAATTAAAAACTAGAATTTAAAACATCAACCGTTTATTTTACTCTTGAATGGAAAAGGGCCTATTAAGGGGGAAGATACATGTAGATTAATGCTACTTTTTTTTTTTTTTTTTTTTTTTTTTTTTTTTTTTTAAGAATAACTCATTCAAAATTTTTGAAACTCGGAATATAGTTTATTTCTATTTTTATCTATTACTTTTTTTTTTTCAACTTCAAAATGACCGATTTATAGTCCAGTCTTCCGTGAAGGTCAGAGGAAGAATTGTTGATTAGCATGACTCGTAGCTCCTATTGTATTGGTTTGAAACGAAAAAAAAGAGTGTTTATATTCTGAGTGTTATGTTCTACCGACATAATTTCTTTCGCGACAATTCCGCCAATGCAATTATATGGTAACCCTTCTAGTATATCTCCATAATTAATGTTAAGTAATCCTTAATCATGATTAATTATAATTAATCACAGAAACATACTAGAAAATACCGTGAATGAATACATTTTATAGGTAGACACGCATTAACGAATATCTATACATGATGAAGTAAAACAACTTTTATTTTCGATTTCATCACATCAAAACACATGTGTAACAGCTAAAATTATAAAATCAAATTTTGCTAACATTACTAGTTAATAAGTAAAGTTGAATAAACATCATAAAAAAAGCAAGAAATCTGAGCAGAACTCATGCCTACATTGTTCGCTTAACAAAAGCACGTGTTTTATTTTGACCAGAAACAATTGTTGCGAATTTTTGCATTTCATGGTGTTTATTCAAAGTTTTTTACTTATTACTTAAAAAACGCCAGTTCTGTGGTGTTTTTTGCAATTTTTGTTGGTAGGTGCGTTTCCGCTTTGATTGCAGCACTCGTGCGTCCTTTGTTCGCCAGACGAAGGTTCGTGATTTATTTCGACCTGAAAAAAATGTTGTAAGTTCTTACACCTTATTGGTTTATTTGAATTTTTTTTCTTATTACTTACGCATGAAACTTCTGTGGTGCTCTTTTACAATTATTTTTGTAGATCTGTACAATCGTTAAAAGTAGTGAATAAGTCCCATACAGCAAAGAATGTTTCAGTTATGTTGCAAAATGCTTACAAACATTCGAAAACGTAACACATTTTAACATGCTCTCTGATACCTTTCTGAAACATTCACCTTTTTTCTGTGTTCTCTCTGTCATGTGATTGAAATATTTCTGTTACGTATCTAATTTTTTTGTTACGATCGCGGACATTTCTACGTTTATGAAAATAAACGGAAAGCTAACTGAACATTTCTGTAATATTTACAATATTTTCAAGTTATATGACTATAACGTTTCTGAAACATTTTGTGCTGTTAGGGGTTAAGCTCGAGGATAGAAATTGCTTTCTGGAATCTTTTACTTTTGGAGATTGAGAAGTCTTATTCCTATTAAGCAAAAATACGGTGGAAATTGTAATGTGCAAGAAACTAAATTCAGATAATACACAACGAAAAATAGTAACATATTGTCCAATTCAGGGTATTTAAAATATTAAAATTACTCAAAATTTTGTCATATTCTTTGCACATCATTATTATCATTTTTAAAGAAATAATCAGTAATCGGAAAGATCGGTATTAATAACGTTTTCTTTAAATTAAAGTTCTAACTCTATTACATATAATAATATTTTTCAAACTATTGCTCTATAATTAAAAGAAATTAAGAATTAATTTTAAGATATACCAAATTTCAGAAACCGACATATTTAAAGCAACAGTAGCATTAAAATATACACTATTGTTAAATAATATTAATAATAATAATAATAAATAAAAAATAAAAAATCCATGCGATTCGCATGGGTTATTATCACTTTCGAACTCTGCGTATAGTTTTCAAAGTTTAACTTTTAATGTACTTCGTTTACGTGATCACACTGCAGACACACATAATGACAGAAAGCAGACATATTGAGTTCACAATTACATCTAATTACACTCATTTTCGGAAAGAGAAAAAAACGCTAAAGAGAAAAGATAATGCGATTTCAACAACTTCTAATCGTAGCTCTGAATTTTGACTGCACAATAGAAATCTGTTTAAATATGATTTACAGAATATCTCTCAAAAAAGTTTATGTTTTTGCCTTTTTTTGCATGTTTCGTTATGGAAATCATTTGTGCTATGTATACCATTTTCAATAGTGACTATGCGATAGCAAACTTCCAAAACCTATATATATATATTTTTTTTTTTAAGATATTCTGAAAATATTTACTGATTCTTGAGACAGAGAGATATAATTCAAATTATAATCAAACGTAAATATCGTTAGAAAGTGTTAAAAACGCTTAAAAAGGACGAAAATGCAATTTCAGCAATTTCTAATTGTATCCGTTAATAAATCTAAATATTTTTGTATTATTTGGAAGATTTCAATGTTAATTATACCATATTTTACAGAAAACTGTTTTTTGTTCGTATGAATAATAAATGTAATTTTTCTTAAGATTTGTGCATAGCAAAAATTTAAAGTATGGTTTATAGAAATATCTCTCATAGAACACAACGTTTTGGATTTACTTTATTCGTCTGTGTACGCAAACGAATAGTGAGATTTAATCCATTTTCTATGTAGAACATTCCATAGTGTACTTAAATAGCATTTATCAGTTTCAATAATTTCCATGAATACTTACAGTAGTTTGAGCGCAGTCATACGAACAGACTGATAAATGAAAGTCATAAACATTTTTTAGAAAATTAAGGAAAAAAAAAAACATGATTTATGTAAAATTACAAATAATATAATCTAATAATGTAACGCTGCTAAATACTTAATACGTATGGCTTAAACCAAGAAACACCGTTTACATCGCATTCTTAAAACGTTTTTTGAAGGAAATAATTAAAAATGTAGAAAAAAAAATATTTTTTGTTAGAATGAAAAATATTTTAATCCATTTATTTTCCGAAGAAAAAAAAATGTAAACATTGTATATTTCTTAAAACAGAAAAGCTTTTCATTTATATAGACCTGGTTAAACAAATTTTTGAATAGCTCATATTTATTTTAGAATCTATTTCGTGCAAAGAAAATCATATCATTCAAGAGGTAGGGGAAAAGACCGGAATATCGGATATTTTTTTGAAAATAAGGTTAAAAAAATACGAAACCTAGTCGTAGGTAAATAAAAGTCGGCGTACGTAACCTTGGATTCATATACTTTATGTACTTTAACAAATTTGACTGCTGTAGTGTTAAATAATACGCAGAATTATGTCATTTCAATTTAATGAGAATTTCAGGTTTTGACCATGTAGGCTCCTAATATCAGATATCCGATAATGTTTCAATATCGGATGTCCCATATTAGGCAGCCTACTTTACACAGCAGATTTAAAAAAATTACAATCGTTTTTATTAGTCTCTTATAAGTACCTATAACAAAAAAAAAAATCAACTCATTTATTTAACATGTCACATTTTTTTAACATTTAAATATTTGAAGAAAAAATAACTCTTAACCTAGTTTAACAAAAACGTTTGCGCTTATTCTAATTGTTTAGTATTAAAAAAAAAAAAGAAAAAAAAAAAAACTAACAGGTAATTATCATTTCCTAAACCAGTCTTTGCTTTGTCTCCAGTTTTTAATTAGTCTTATATCCGTGTTTGCAGACGTCACAAATGGAATCAATTATTCTTCTATCCCTGATTCCAGCACAGAGCTCGTGACAAGCTATGTACTGGTAACAAGCTATGTATCGTATACATTTTTCTCCACATATATCATTGGAATATGGTCCATGACAATATAAACATTCAACATTGCCACTATCTCCATCACTCTCTAAAATCATTTCAATGTCGGATTCATCAGATTCAGATTCAATAGTTCTACACATGTTTTGTTTTGATTTTTTCATCACCTTCCATTTGGTCTTTGTGATCACCTTCACTTTTTTTCGTTTTGTTACACACTTGTTTCTTTTTTCACCCTCAAGTTCCAGCTCATGATTATATGTAGATGCTGTAAGGACCACAGGTTGTGTTTGTCTACTATTTGCTTTTCCTGGCTTTGCATCAGTGGATGGTATAGGCTGTGACATTTCAGGAGATATAAGTAAATTCGAACTTGGTACATTTCTTTTTGGAGTAGAAAATGCTGTCACATGAGGCATTTCATTACGAGTTGTAGATGGCAAAAGAGCTGAAGGTCTATTTGTGATTGAGGAGTAGTTTGAATTTGATACAACAGCTTCATGCATTTCCTTATCTTTTTTACAGCAAAGTAAGCCTTTTCATAGCCTCCGAGCACCAAGTCTTTCCTCTCTTATTGGGAGCCTTTTTAAGCTAAAACAAATACATATGAAAAAGTATTAATTTCAAGCAACTTATTTGACCCCTAAAATCGGATATCCGGAATTGAGCACCATTATGTATCCAATATTAGGATTTTTACATGTAAATAAACAAATTATAATATCTAAAAGTTTTGTTGTACTTTTCGTAGAAAATTCGGTTTTTTAAACAAGTTATCTAGCAATTCATAAAGTACAATAAAGAAATAACATCATTAAACACTTACATTTCGAAAATATTACCTTAAATAATCACCATTTATATTTTCTTCAAAACACAAATCACACGCACAGAACTTGCGTCGCCATTTTGACAGATAGCTCGCTAAATGCGCTGCAGTGCTGCCATCTAGTTGCGTTCTAATAGTGACCGGTTTTCTAGATCGATTACGTTACTTGGTTTAGCAGATATTGTTGTGTCCGAAATTCGGCAACTATCCGACATTCGGCCCCCTTCCTCTACTGGGTAAAATTATTTTAAATTGCAATTATCTAGGAAATTCCGATTATATATTTATAAGTTTACTTAATGTTAGGGTAAGAGAATAAATCATTTTTAAGATTAAAAACTGTTAAAAGTTTAAAATTATAAAACAGTTCACGTGTATAAATAATACATAAAAGGTAACAAACCACTTTAAAACACGTAGATAAAGTATTTTTTATTAAAAACTGCACAAAGCTTTTCGCTATTATAGTAATAGCATCATCAGGTGTAATTGTGTTACATAGAACTAGCAATATATAAATAAATAAATTCAAACGTTTTAAAGTTACGGTTACAATAAAGAAATTTCATTTCAATATCATTTTCCGTATTTTATTTATTTATTTTTTTTTTTTTGCAAGGATGCTGCTTCACAATTTGGCACGCGTTGTGCTCATAGAAAAAAAAATACTGAAAATGATATTGAAATGAAATTTCTTTATTGTAACCGTAACTTTAAAACGTTTGAATTTATTTATTTATATATTGCTAGTTCTGTGTACCGCAATTACACCTGATGATGCTATTACTATAATAGCGAAAAACTTTGTGTAGTTTTTAATAAAAAATACTTTATCTACGTGTTTTAAAGTGGTTTGTTACCTTTTATGAATCATTTTTAGTATAACTTCAATGAAGTTTTTTTTTTTTCTTTTTTTTTTTCTAACATTAATTATTTAGGTATGGTAATATCTTTCAACCAGTTTTAACTTTGACTAATTTTTGTTCTACGTAAAGCCAGTAGAGTGCAGTACACAGTAAAATAATACACATAGAGAGATTTTTCTTCTCCAAACACTAGATATTTCTATTTTCTCATCAATAGTGATTTAGTTTTCAGCGCAATTTTAAATGATTTGAACTTAAAAAAATGTCAGCATTAGATTCTTAGAAAATAAATAGTACCAGTGGATACACGTAACCGTAAGGATGTACCATACAGATTACATTTACATTTATCATATAACTGTTCAAAAATGGCTTCTGTCGAACATTTAAATTTGCAATGTATTTATATGGAGATAATAATCTGTAATCAGCTGTAGGACAATAAAAATTATCGATAAGATATAATGTTATCTTTAAAATAGTATCAAGATATGATCTTTACTATCCATGAGATGTAGGATGTCATAATATAACTGTACAAAAAAGATACCAAAAAATGCATATATATATATATATATATATATTTATTTATTTATATATATTACATATATATATATATATATATATATATATATATATATATATATATATACATATATATTACATATATATATATTTATTTCAATGAATTATTCTATCTTTTGCGTCACGCCATCCAAAACTGAAATAATTTTCATAATTTTTTTTCTTTGCAGCACAATATCTATTTGCATGCATTTTCAATTTATTTGGATGAAATGACACAAAGTAAACATTTCCATATATTTTACTTACAGTTTTGCATGGCGTGACGTAAAAGATAGAATAATTCATTGAAATAAATATATTTCAGAACATAATATAAGCTTAATGAAAGTGATATATTTCACAGCGTATTTGAAAATTAAAAGCAATATTTCAATGTGCACATATAATTTAATATGCAAAACGAAATAATTGCAGTGAAATTTAAAAACAAATCATTTAATGTAACACCACTGCGTTACTGGAATTTCATATAATTTCTTTTAAAACACATGCTTTCATAGTATAAGAGATCTGAATGGAAAGGTATCTATGAGTAAATGCTATATATTATTTTATCTTGAAAATAACGTTTACACTGTAAATATAAATAAAAGGAAAAAGCAAATTCAAGTAAGAAAATCTATGTATAATTTAATTAATATCAAAGCGTCACTGAAAATTTACTATCATTATTTTTAAGACCCGTATTTCTAATTCTTATAGCCATAAAGTACAGTGCTGCGTCACAAACATTTAACCCGTTAAGGGTTTTTTGTATTGATGTATTACACACCGATTCGTTCATGCAAATAAGTAAACGTTTACTGAGTAAATGCATTTTCTATCACTTAGTCGAAAAAATTATCCGGCTTCTTCCATAATGAATTAAATTGCATTTTAATAAATGGCAACTGCAAATTCTCTTAGATAACCGGCTCTTTAATAGCATTCTACAAATTAAGTTTCAATTAATTTAAAGATCAAATTTTGTACAAATTGTGAAAGAAATATTAAAGTTTTCTGGAAATGAGAAATATTTGAATATCAAATAGTTGTGTATTAAATAACTAATGAATGATATTTTGAATGTTTTCATTTTATGAGTAAGTTTCAGACGTACAACAGAAATATGGTAAAAATACTAAAAAATCGAAATAAAATTTTGACTAAAACACTGTATTCAATAATGTTGTCAGAAAAATTGTGACGACCTTGATGTCGTCATCTTCCTTTAACTTATAGTTGACTTAAGGTTGAACGCTGCAAACTGAAATACTTAATTTATGAAGAAATGACAGAGTCCAAATATATAAAATTAATGAGCTTTAATTGAGCTTAAATAAGAAGGGGGGCGCTGGACTTTGATTGGATTTAATATGTTTATACGTTTAAATGAGCAGCCCTCTTAAATACTTTGACATCAATAAATAATCACCGTTACTTTACTTTACTTAACTACTCGCAAATGATCTCAACTACTTCTGATTAACTTCATTAACCCCTAAGGCCAAGTAATCTTTCGATAACGGGAGGATTCCCTGACGCCGCTATCTACTCCAATTACACTTTCCGGCTATAGCCGCTAACAACTAACTCCTTCAACTCTCATTCCAACTAACTCTCTAGCTCACTCCAACTAACACTCTTACCTCCTCTCCAACCAACACACAAAAGCAATCTTCCTTCTCCTTTTATATAAATCACTTTTCAAACTTATTAGCATAATGTCAATTACAATTTTAGTTTAGGATAGGAACTAACTCTATTACTCAATCGAATCCTAAAACCTTCGTATTCATGTGTTACTCTTAAAGTGCGAATTTTAACCGTAGCACTTTGCTAGACCTCACAAAATGTTTTCATATAAATATCTTTTACCCATTTAAAATACAAATATTACAATTAAACTATGAAAATAAGGCATTAATTAAAAAAATAAATCTTACAAGTAAATTAATTTAATAATTACAAACCATGTGGGGTAATCATGCATTTTTTTCCTTTTCTTTTTTGTAATTAGGAAGAAACAAATAAGAAGTTCTTGATTGCATTATCCATTTAAAAAAGATTTAAAAAAAAAACTTCTCCATTCTGATTCTTTAAGCTGCAGAACCTTTTTCGAGGTGAAATTTGTATGTATTTAATTATAAAAATGATTTTTTAAAGTTCAGATGCTGATCTTTAAATATAGAAATAATTTATTAAAGGTTTAAATATATAAATATCTTAACCATTGAAAATATAAGTGAATGTAATATATTAGTAAAACATTTTTCATCCAAATAAACTTAAAAAAAAAAAAAATATATATATATATATAATTTTTTTTTTCAAAATTTGAAATCGCGCAGAAGACCTAAAGTTACCAAAAAAGCCAAAATACCGGTAAATTAAAAAAAAAATGCAAAAATTTCAAAAAAATACATTTTTTGTTCTAATAGTGAAAAAAGTGTTTTTAAGAGTGTCCTTAATGCATACAAAATATAATTAGACCCATTCTTGTTTTACTGAATTCGCGCAAAAAGCCTAAAGTTGCGGGTTGTATCGTAAAAAAACGATATTTCATGATTTTCGACGATTTTTAAACATGTGCCAAAACCCATAAAAGTTTTATTTTTAATTTGTAATAGTATAAAAACCATTCAAAATAGTTTTCCCAATCCAGAAATAATACTTTCAGACATGTTATTCCTTAAATGTATTCGCGCAAAAGGTCTAAATTATAGTATAAGTTAAGTTATAGAGTCCCGTAAAAATGCCGTTTTCCATATCTGATGAGTGTTTATTTAACACATTAAGGTTTGTAATAAGGCAAACAAGTGACTTACAAAAAATGTATTAGCCAAACATAGCATATTGCAGCTCTGAGCTCATTTCAACATTTAATCTGTGCTGAAATGACCCAGGACTCACGGCGAGGACGTGGCTGCAAGGCGAGTCCCACCTCCACCCTACCCAACTAACCAACCAGGGTGAATTTTATTTACAATATTTACAGTAACTATTTACTTTGTACAATGCATATATGTTTGTTGTAGGCAGAAGGTTATTTACATAGTAGCCCCTTTGAATTCTGACTTTGAATTAAATGTGGGCATCAGCTAACTTGATTTTAAAGTAGCTCTAATATAACCATATCGATTTTCATGCCCGCACACTTTTTCTGCTGCTTTTGTAACCAGTTTTACACACATCTCAACTGACTGGGTGTGGCATGGGAATTTGAGGTAGTTAAACTCTGGTAGCGCTTTGTCTTTCAATAAAGAGGCAATGTATTCAGTTGGCATCTTGGACAGTAGTGGCGGCGGTGTTAACTTGCAGATTGACCAATCAATTAGTTCGGTATAGTCGTTTGAACTAAAATTTATTGAAGATATTTTGGAGTCTCTTACATAACCTTCAGCAGATGGCTCATCTCTGTATTTAAGGATCCTCCTGTAGTCATATGCACCTGTTTGGTTTGATATAAAGAAAAACTACACTGTGAAAGATGGACCGAAGCATATTTTGAAGGTGGTTAAAACAACCAGGCATCTACCGGACAATATCAAGCAAATCATTGATCCAGTAATTCAAAGGAATGCATTCTTCTGCCACCCTGAAAATATGATGTTGGCTATGATAATGGATGAGAGACCACACATTGGAGAACTTGGCTGCAGGAGGATCCTTAAATCCAGAAATGAGCCATCAGCTGAAGGTTATGTAAGAGACTTCAAAATACCTTCAATAAATTTTAGTTCAAACGACTATACCGAACAAATTGATAGGTCAATCTGCAAGTTAACACCGCCGCCACTACTGTCCAAGATGCCAACTGGATACATTGCTTCTTTATTGAAAGACAAAGCGCTACCAGAGTTTAACTACCTCAAATTCCCATGTCACACCCAGTCAGTTGAGAGGTGTGTAAAACTGGTTACAGAAGCAGCAGAAAAAGTGTGCGGGCATGAAAATCGAGATGGTTATATTAGAGCTACTTTAAAATCAAGACAGCTGATGCCCACATTTAATTCAAAGTCAGAATTCAAAGGGGTTTCTATGTAAATAAACTTTTGCCTACAACGAACATATATGCATTGTACAAAGTAAATAGTTACTGTAAATATTGTAAATAAAATTCATCCTGGTTGGTTGGTTGGGTAGGGTGGAGGTGGGACTCGCCTTGCAGCCACGTCCTTGGTCATTTCAGCACAGATTAAATGTTGAAATGAGCTGAGAGCTGCAATATGCTATGTTTGGCTAATACATTTTTTGTAAATCACTTGTTAGAGTCTTATTACAAACCTTAATGTGTTAAATAAACACTCATCAGATATGGAAAATGGCATTTTTACGGGACTCTATAACTTAACTTATACTATAATTTAGACCTTTTGCGCGAATACATTTAAGGAATAACATGTCTGAAAGTATTATTTCTGGATTGGAAAAACTATTTTGAATGGTTTTTACACTATTACAAATTAAAAATAAAACTTTTATGGGTTTTGGCACATGTTTAAAAATCGTCGAAAATCATGAAATATCGGTTTTTTACGATACAACGCGCAACTTTAGGCTTTTTGCGCGAATTCAATAAAACAAGAATGGGTCTAATTATATTTTGCATGCATTAAGGACACTCTTAAAAACACTTTTTTCACTATTAGAACAAAAAATGTATTTATTTGTAATTTTTGCATTTTTTTTTTTAATTTACCGGTATTTTGGCTTTTTTGGTAACTTTAGGCCTTCTGCGCGATTTCAAATTTTGAAAAAAAAAAAATTAATATTTTTTTCATTTATAATGACGCCTATGCGCAAGTTTTCCGCGCTATTAGAATTGAATTGCAGAAAAAAACGCGTTTTTCGATGCACCCTATTACACGTATTATTTAAATAAACATTATAAATTCAGCGATATATTCCTATAAAAAATGCTAGATTATTGGATTGTTAAGAGTGCAGGTTATTGTAAATATTAGTGCAGACGATATTTTTTGGATTAAAAGCTATTTTAATATTATTATTTCTATTTTTCTTTTATTGATACTCAAATTAAATTTTAAAGATTTAATAAAATCTAATAGGTATTAATATTATACACAAAATTACATCGAGTGCATTACTTCACTTGGACACTTATTTATTTAATTTAACAAATGATTCTAAAAAAATACATACTAAAATTAAGGAAAAATCTAAGAAGTATTATTTAACATATTTATGTACCATTCTTGTTTTAATGTTTTGATAATTAGATATTTGAAAATGGCTAAAAGCCAAGAAAAAAAATATGTGTGCATTTTTTTTTCAGATATTCCACTTAAACTTTTTACTTAATTTAATAAAATTAAACATAATTTATACGTCTCATTAATATATTAAAACCAATGTAACACTTAAAAATGAGATAAAAGATACAAAAATTTAAAACTTTAAAAATACATTTTAATTAAAAAACATTTAAAACACAAGACAGACGTTTCGGCTAGAACACTAGCCCTCCTCAGTGTCAAACATACAAACACAACATTTACAAAAATTCTAAATACATCATATCAAGATTAAATATTCAGGAGGAATAGCTTTAGCCTCGTTCAAGGAAGAATGTTGCATTTTAGTGAAAGCGCCCTCTAGAAAAATACGGGATTCCAATATAAATATTTATGAATCCCGTATTTTTCTAGAGGGCGCTTTCACTAAAATGCAACATTCTTCCTTGAACGAGGCTAAAGCTATTCCTCCTGAATATTTAATCTTGATATGATGTATTTAGAATTTTTGTAAATGTTGTGTTTGTATGTTTGACACTGAGGAGGGCTAGTGTTCTAGCCGAAACGTCTGTCTTGTGTTTTAAATGTTTTTTAATTAAAATGTATTTTTAAAGTTTTAAATTTTTGTATCTTTTATCTCATTTTTAAGTGTTACATTGGTTTTTTTACTTAATGTATTATATTTTTAGGTGTAGTTTTGATATTGCCATGCAAAGAAAAAGCGTAATTTTTCTGCAATAAGTTATTCTGTAATAATTTAAACATAAGATAAATCCATCTAAATGGTAATCATACACTGTAAGTTGACAAAAAAGTGTACCCTTCTTGACTTATTATTATTATTATTTTTTTTTTTTACTGTAAAAGCTAATTTTTATACGTTATAAAAGTGGCATATATACATAAATAAATGTATTTCGATATATATATATATATATATATATAGAGAGAGAGAGAGAGAGAGAGATGTATATATAGAAATGTATGTGTCTGTATCTATGTGTGTGTGTTTCAGCTCCCTAGAGCTCAGGCTAAAGACTGAAGAGCTACAAAGTTCGGCAGAGGGTTAGCTTGGAAACAGTAGGAGTATATATTTTCGAATTTCGTTAGTATATATTTTAGATTTTTTTCGAATTTGAATTTATGTATATATAAATTCTTTCAATATTGCATTACTGTTTTCAATGTTTCATTGACGTTTTACTGTTTCATTTTCTTATTTTATTCTTATTTTTAGTTTTATTTATTTTTATTTTTTTATTTCTATCGTCTATGTCGCCTAACAACGACTGTTATGCTATTTATTTTTCATTTATTCAATGAATCCATTTTAAAAGGAAACACGTTTCTATTGTACAGCAGAACCTCGCTTATAGGAGATAATATGGACCATAAGTACCTCGAAAAAACGGAAATTCGCATAACTCGAACTCTGTCGTAAATCGACGGAGAGCAAGTTTAAAATAAATGAAACCGTAGTTAATAAAGCAAAATAATTTATCTATTGCATATTTAAATGTAGTTTGTTAAAAATATAGTAATCGTAAATGTCAAGAACGCGAGAACAGTTCCATTCAAGAAAACATGACTATCAGCAACTTTAACAATTTTAACTAAAGTTATTAAACTGAATAGAAATTTATTTACAGAATATATACAAATAGAAAAATAATTTGAGTCATAAAAATAAACATCGTTTTATCACTTAGTCATTCATGAAAAAAGTTTTGAAAGTTCATTCGTCAGGGAACATTATGAATAAAAAGTTTAGTTCTTGTTTTGTTTTGGGATCACGCCGCACGTGACCTCCCTCAGTCAATGCACATCTTCAACTGGTCACTCTGTTAGGAAAAATGAGCAGTCTCTTGGTAGAATACATAGGAATATTCCTTGGCGGCGTGCCATTAAGGAAAATAAAAAAAGTTTATCATAGTAACTCCACAAATGGCCCTCGCTGACCCTACCAGATGACCACATCTGGTCGTAGCCATCAATGGAATGCAACTAGTACGTCTGAAAGCACGAAAAAAGAAAAACAGCAGTAACTGGTTCACATGGAACAATAAACATATAACAAAATCGTCGTACGCTCTTGCCATGGACCTTTAATCAGTAGCGTCGTCAAATAGTCATCGTTAAAAGGGACCGTAGACAGTTTATTTATTTATTTATTTATTTTTTTTTTCAGATTACGAATAGTGAATCTTTTTTAGAAGAATTTCCAATGCACAACATTTGACAGATATTTTAAAGAATGGTGGATATCACTTTGAACATTTATAGTCCTTGTTACATTGTTTAATGAAGTGCGCCCTTGCAAAATAGTAATTTTATTATTATAGCGTCACCTAATGAAGATAATTTAAACAATTTTTCCAATAAATCTTTTGTTACCTTAAAAAAAAAAAAACATCCATGTTTTTCTGTTCATTTCAGTGAAATCTGCGTAGTACGACGGTCAGTACTTTTAAAATAATATAAATTTTCTTGTATTTTTATTCAATTACTTATTTATTTATTTATTTTTGTGATTTTTGAATTATTCGTTTTTGCTATGCATTTAAAAAAAGAATAATAACGTCTACTGGTGAAATTTAAAATAAGCGAAGAAATTTAAAATTTTAAATATATTAAGCGTTAGATATATTTTCAATAACTTTATCGAAATAAGTTACGGTTTAAAATATAAAACTGCCTTTTATTTCGGGGATACTATAGTATAAATTACTATAAAAAAAGATTTTGGTGTCATGATTGGGAAGACGCTCGCCTTAGAATCTATTTGAATTCAGACTCTCAGAATACAAATCATTCTTGAAATAAATTTTAATATTTCATTTATGTTCTTGGATAATTTAAAATCTATTTAAACAGAAAACCGAATCACTCACATACTTTATTTATATATTCATGTAATAAAAGTATTGACTGTTGTTAATAAACTCTGCCTAATAATAATAATAAAGGTTGATCAAGGATGGCAAAATGTCGGACACTTCAAATGTATGAAACAATGTGCCTTTTAAAATATGTTAAGTGTCTTAAATATATAAGATATTTTTGTCTTAAAGTTGAACACACCATTTCAGACAAATTTCAGATAATTGTATTTTCAACTTATGAGGAATTAGCAGACTATAAAATTTTGATATTCTATTTTTCTTTATATCATCACAGACAAATATATACATTCGATAAATGTAAAAGGGGAGTAAATTAAAACTGGCGGTGTTCAGATGATAATAGATTCTATTCTATTCATCGCATTTGAATGAAGGAAGCTTCTTCTTCTTCTTCTTATAAATAATGCGACAGAAGATTACGTGAGAAAAATAATTTTGCATTTAGTCGACAGATAAACTTTTGCGGATTAAAATAATTAAATAAATAAAATAAAAGCCATAATATGTAAGATTGAAAAATGTTTTCTGTAAGACAATTGCTCCCCTTCAGGGGACTAGGGAACTTTGACTTCAGAAGATTTCGTACAAAATCTTATATTTCCATATAATATTTATAATTTGAACTATATTAAGTTTGCCCAATAAAATATTTACTCAGACAATAATTCTTACATTATATATACATGTAAAAAAAATAAAATAAAATAGAAGGACACTATTTTATGTGTAACATTTTAAAGATCATTTAACAAGAAAATATCAGTATCATTATCATGATTTTCAAAAATTACTTATTAAGGACAACAAAAACAGTTTCTACGTTTTTAATCTCTGTAAAAATAGTAGGACAGTAATACAAAATATACAATATAAGTGATAGTCGTAAGTAATACTCTTTCCATTAGATCTTTTGACTTCGAATACTATATTTGGAAGTGAATCATACAATGACTGGATTCTTGTTTGGCAAGATTAGCCTATGAGCTACTTAAAGCTTTTCGAAGTTCAGCAAGGAATTCAAACATTTTTCGGCCAACATATACTCGACGAACAAGCATTGACCAGATGTTTTCCACGTTGTTAAGATCTGAGCTTTTAGCTGATTTTTTTAAACCTGCACATTATTTGCAGATAACCAATTTTTAACTTCATTGGTAGTGTGAATGAAGGCTTCATCTTGTTAAAACATCCTCTCTTCTCCTCGTAATTTAGAACCATAAGGAAGAAACTCAGAACTCAGCTCTTCAATATAGTCTGTATATTTCTGCTTACCACTGAAAAAGACCAGACTTGTTTTTCTTCCATATCCAATTGCTTAAAAGGTCATCCCCCCCCTCATTTGTCGAGTGGAATAAAATTTTTCTGCATTACTCAGACAACGCCAGTGCCATTGGTAATCGTCTAAATAGTCTTAGTTAAACTTCTTCTCGTCTAAAAATAGTACAGAAGTCTCATCTGAGGTCCATGATAAACGGTAATCAAAATGCGTTTTTTTCTACGTTGGATGATGTTTCCGATTTTTGAAAATTGATTTTTAGTATTTTGTTATGTAGTTGTAAACATTTTGCCTTGACACATGAGTAAGTCCTAATTGATTTTGGACATTTGCGATACTTCTACGGCTTTTTTAAAGCTCATGAGCAAGTTTTCTTCTATCGTAAGGAGTTAAATTTTTAGAGCTACCTGCCTTCTTTCTTTTCCTACTCCTATTTGGCTTTCTGATAAAGTTAAAAAAATGTATTGGGGAGGACGTGCAGTATGCGAATAATCTGTCCAACACATTTACCAATAATTTTACATGTAACAATTTGCCTCTTTTGGAAATAACTTAAAAGCTTCTTTTCTAGGCAGTCAGAAATGAAAATAACAATGCAATTTTTAACAAAATACGTTTTTCTCAACAAAAGTAGTTAAAGAAAATTCAATATTTACTCTTTTATTTATGCACAGTCAGTCAATTAACAAATTTTGGAAAGTGTCCTTTTACTTTTTTCACACTCTCGAAATTATGATTATTAGTTTTTCTACAATACATAAATTAGCATTAGTAGTAGAGTTTTCATTTTTACGTGAAATTAAAGGCCAGGATAAAAATACAAAAATCGACTGTCCTTCTACTTTTTTTTTTTTTTTTTTAACACAGTATATATATATATATATATATATATATATATATTTAAAATTCAATATAAATGACAAGAATTAATTTGTATAGAAAAGGCCCTCAAAGCAGCACAAAATTGTATACAATATATATATATATATATATATATATATATATATATATTACAGATTTGATATTTTTAAATTGCATTTTTTTATGAATTCATGATCTACAAAATGCTGAAATTTCTACAGATATTTAAGAATAGACTTGATATTTTATTTTGGATGTTTAGTACAGCCTACTTAAAAGTTTTAAGGAGCGATTTTGAAATATCTTAAATAAATAAGTAAATAAATAAAATAAAATAAAAAAGTTTAAAATAGTTAATAAACAGTTAAAATACATAACAAAAATCTTATTTATTTGGAATTATTTACATAAACAATCACTTTTAATTTTTCCTCATAAAAACTAATTGATACTTTTGAAAATCCATCACTTTTCTTTTTTTTAATAGGTTCCAATAAACATGCATAACTAAAATATCAATTCTGTTCTTAAATATATGTAGAAGTTTTAATATTTTGAAGATCGTGAATTCATGAAAAAATGCTGAATGAGAAAACCCTTTTAAAGATTTCAAATCTGTAATATATATATATATATATAGATAGATAGATAGATAGATATATAGATATATATCATAAAACAATTATCAGAATATAAATGTTACAGAAAAAATCCTAATATAATTCAATTTATAAATATTAAATGGAAATATTAGATTTTATAAGACATCTTCAGTGATGCCAATTCAAAGCTGCCATGCCCCCTTTAATCAATATATTTGTCGAGAGTCTTTATGCTGCTGGGCAAAAAAAAAAAAAAAAAAAACTCGCATTAGTTGTTTTAATTACAAAACTCATTTGTATGTAATTTATGCCACCTTTTGCTTCAACAATGCCGGGGATTCAAACATAATGAACTTTAATTGTGCAATCTGTTTGTGAGATTTAAACTGCTTTTTCAATGAAAATTTACTCCTATTTTCTCGACACCACTCAATTCGCGTTTCATTCGATTGTCGTCTCCAGCACCGTGGCTATTTGTGTCTGAGTGCTTTCAGAGTAATTTTAACCATACTGCGTACTATTAATTTACTTAATATAATTAACATTTTTAATTCTTCCTATAGCAGATTATTGTGAGTTATGTGATGAAATTAATCCATGGAAGTTTGAAATAATGCTAATTAATATCATCTATAATAGCAGGAGACTTGGCGTTGGAATATTTAAACAGGAATAAACTACTACGTCAGAAACGCCAAAGAAAAATTATTGAGGTGCATACAGCTGTTTCGGTAGCCTAAAGCGTACCGTCATCAGTGCAAAAAGAATTCTGAATCTTGAGAAGTGCTCGTATATATAGGTGAGGGACCGGATTTAGTTCAACCAATAGGAATACGGAAGAGGTGGGGAGTGTGGCCAATAGGAATTAAGGAATGAGTAGCTGTGTAAACAGTAGAAAAATTAAGGAAATGTGGACTGAATGTAAAATTATTTTCCATGTTTAATTTTACATTCAGTCCACATTTCCTTAATTTTTCTACTGTTTACACAGCTACTCATTCCTTAATTCCTATTGGCCACACTCCCCACCTCTTCCGTATTCCTATTGGTTGAACTAAATCCGGTCCCTCTCCTATATATACGAGCACTTCTCATGATTCAGAATTCTTTTTGCACTTATGACGGTACGCTTTAGGCTACCGAAACAGCTGTATGCACCTCAATAATTTTTCTTTGGCGTTTCTGACGTAGTAGTTTATTCCTGTTTTAATATCATCTATGATATCTTTTTACATATCTGATGAAATATAATCCTACTGAATGGTCATTAATTGTGTCATGAAGATGTTTCAAAATGTGTTGTAGGAATAGAAAGAAAAATTATCGGAAAGATTGTAGTATGGTTTCTGAAAGGAATTTGGTCTCTACAAAAAATTACTTGTCTTAAATAGTGTCCGTTTAAGAATCCGGTAACGCTAACGGTATAAAAATTTAAAGTGTAATTGAATGCAGTGAACCAATACAATTATTTTTTTCTTTAAACTAATTAATATAAATGCTGAATTTCCAGAAATGGTCATTCGGATGAACATACGTGTTAAATTACTTCTCCGCTGATAACAAAAATAAATAATTAAATAAATAAATATGGCCAGATAAAAATATTTCGCTGAAAACATTAATTAACATATATAATTTCTGTGGTCCTTTATTTACTTTCTCTGTCATTAAGTTTAATGGTCCTTTTTTTTTTTTTTTTTTAATTATTATTATTCATGTCAGCGTAAGTAATTTAAATTGTTTTTGTTTCTTATTGGTTCTAAATCTGTATCGCAACATTTTTGTGCCAGTCTTACCTATATGTTTCAATCAGTTCTACTTTTGAAGTGTTGGTATTGTTTTGTATCTATTAATTGCTAAATTTTAAGGTTAAATTTTTTTATGATATATATCAATTATATATATATATACAGGGGAGACCCGTGTACCTAGGGCCATCATGTAGCTAGATCCACCTCACTTTATTTGAATAATATTTAGTATTATGTTTTAATATTCAATTGGGCGAGTAACAACACCAACTGCTACATTTACAATCACTTTGAAACCATTCAGGAGTAAGTTTTTTCAAATTACATGCAGAAAAAGAATTTACATGGTTTGAAGTAAAAGTTTGCAACTCATCTCTTTTGTTATTTTACAAAAGTCAATCAAATAATTTTCTTTTATTTCTAGTGTATAATTTTTCTCATTGCATTGAGTAATAAACGAGATATTTAATTAGCCCTCTCTGTGTGTGGGTTTTTAAGTGGAATGTACTTTGAATGAAGTTACCGAAACTTGCACCAAGGGCCACATACCTGAATTGTACCTACGGCCATGCATGACCCTATGTACAATTGTAATCTTATTCTTCCTGTTGTTACAATTTAATTAAAAAACTTTTTAAATTAAATGAAGGATATTGTTGTATGAGGGATATTACTTTACCCCACTACCAGTCATAAGCTTCAACCGTTGGACAGAGGTGTGTTTGGACCTTATAAGATATACTACAATGCAGCCTGTAGTAATTGGATGCTGGCAAACTCTGGCAAACCAATCATTATATATGACGTTGCTGAAAGTGTTGGCAACTCCTATCCATCGGTCTTTACTCTTGTGAACATTTTATCAGGTTTTCGTGTAACTGGCATATAGCTAGTGAATCAAAACATATTCACTGACCAGGAAACCATTCCATACTGTAATCATAAATAAAAAAAAAAAAAAGAAAAAAAAGAAAAAAAAAATCGAAACAAACATTAATCGAAAGAGCATATATAAATATGTTTCTTGACGCATAAAACATTAGCCCTCGTCAGCTCGTTTTTGAGTTATAAACTCTGAAAGTTCACTAACAATCGGCGCAACCACGCCTAATTCGATAACACCACGCCTTACTGAAATAAGGAATGAAATCCAAAACAAGCAGAAATTGAAAAAACATAGACAAACTTGTTCTTTGATACGTTCATCAGTTGCCTGTTTCAGACTTGAGATATATTCAATTGAGATATAATATATAAAAATTCGCTAAAATAGAAACTAAATATTGATAAAAGTCTCGGTTCTAGCAAATTTTGATAGACTCCTCCCACCCCTTTCTCGTTACTACATTTTTACTCAAACTTAAATATAGATTTCTCGAGAACGGATTTATTAGGGGTAACAGTTTGTGCATTAAAATGATGTTATATTATGCCCTCTCGAATGAACATAATTCAATCGATTTCTGTTATTACACTATTGGAATGGTTTCCTGGTGAGAGCGAATATTTAAATTCAAATGTGGCCGAGAGACAAGCTCCCTCCATAAATTTTGAAACAAAGATTTTCTTCAGGAATAAAATGAACCAACAATGAGGGAACTAGATGTCTCTGTTTCATGTCCTGTTGAAATTTGGAAACCTTCATCATCTAACATATTTTCGTGTCATGCTTGAACAGGTACAACTTTTCCTGAAGCAAAACCTCGTGCAAAAACTAGTACTCAAAGAAAGGGTGTGGGCGAAAACCATGAAGATCTAGAAATTTAAGAGACATTCCAGAAACAAAAATCAAGAAAAATATGCTATTAGAATATATTCCAAAGAAAAAAGCGTAAAAAATTTGGTGTTTCAAATTAAGGCAACATATGATAATTATTATATGATAAGTAAATGAGTTACCTGATATTGTTTCTTTTATAAAATATATGTTCGTATGTTTATTTTCTATTCATTACAAAGTGAAATATAATTTTATAGGAAAGGCCCTGGGTACACTGAGGTCCTACGTACAATGAGGTCTGGCCCTAGGTACAATGCGGTCTGACGCTAGGTATAATGAGCGTGTTGTACCTAGGGCCATGTGTGAAATTTATTTTAAAACCTTCTATTTGTCGGAATTTATTATTTTAAGTGTTTCTATTAATCTCAATTAAAAGAAATTAGTTCTAAAGATATGTGCATATCGGTTTCATGATTTTTAGCTGGTCAGGGGCTCTGCTTTTGGGAATTGAGAAAAAGCGGCCCTAGGTAAAATGACGTCTGGCCCTAGGTACAATGAGGGTGTTGTACCTAGGGCCATAGGATAAGTTTATTTTAAAATCTTCTATATGTCAGGATTCATTATTTTACGTATTTATATTAATCCCAATCGGAAATAAATAATCCTAAAGATATGTAAATATCAGTTTCATAATTTTAAACAGATCAAGGGCTCTGTTTTCGGCCATTGAAAAAAAGCGGCCTTAGGTACACTGGTCTCCCCTATATACTCCCCTATATTCTTAGATACGCATATTTTTTTCTTTAAATTTTAACATCTCATATGGATAGAATTCTATGCAAAAGTAATTATACATATACATATATACGGTATGGTTATGATCAAATTTAGCCGATGTATATATATACACATATATATGTATGCTAACAAATTTTATTTATTTTCTATTAATTATATCTCAAAAATAGCAACCAAATTAATTCCTTACATACCAACAATATGAAATACATGGAAAAGAAAAACCATTCTTTATTTTCTATTAAATTAGGAAAAATGAATAAATAAATAAATAAACATTAATTAAGAGAATAACCCTGAGTAATACTTAAGTTTTGAAAAAAAAAAATCAATTAAGAAATTCCTCAATGTGGAGTGGAAGCTTTCACACTCTAAAAATCGTTTCTATCATGCCTATTAAAGCACAAAATGTTTAATTAAGAAATGATATTAATCAAGATTAAAAACTTTTCGCTTTCTTGAATCATAGTCTAGAGAATTTGCGAATCGCAATAACAGCAAATCATCCCTCTTTTCATTTAATTAATACAGACTTAATTAATGTGATATTTTAAGAGTAAATTAATCGATTTTATCATAATGAGTAAAACAAATACATATTCTGCACCATACTTAAGTTATAAATTGTTTAGACATAATCTATTCTTAGTGCTTTAAAGTTTTTTACTATATTTAGGTTCTGAAAATGTCTTATGCAATATCAATTAAAATTATTAAATTTTATGTTGTAATTGTATTTTGAAAATGAACTGAAAACAACATTTTGTAATGAATAATTTCATCTATTTCTATTAAATAAGAAAATATATCCTAGTTAAAAATCATTCAGCGACGTCTGAGGTAAAGAAATACGTTTACTAAAATATATAATAATATATTAATAAAAGAAAGAAAGAAACTTAATTATTTAAATATAATTTTGTATCATAGTTCCCAACTTAGTGAAAATGTGTGCAAATTGATAGTGTGATGCAAAGAAAACATTTGCACAAATTTTACTTGCTGTTTTGGATAGCTTGACGCAAATGAAAAATCAATTTATTGAAATAAATAATTTCAATTTATAGTGTAAACTCAGTGAAAGTTTGATTATTTGACAGTAGATTTGAAATGTAAAAGCATTTTTTAATGTGTAATAGTACCTAAAAACAAATCTTTTCAAGTAATACCGAGGCGTCTCTGGTAC